>JAJOZX010000456.1:640000-772500 GCA_023014485.1 Bathynomus jamesi | reverse complement strand
TTTGTTCAGCAAAGAAGAATGGACTGTACAGTTTCTCAGCGAAAAGATCACAAAACATGCTAACTTTAGAGCTATTTCTGACGTGTTCAAAATTACAAATAAAAATTCCCTGAAATATTCTTTATTTTGTATATCTTGCTTTTCGCTGTAGCTTTGTTAGCTTTTTCATAATAAATGTTTAAAATCGGGGAGATCATTTGTAGTCACTCGGTACAGGTGTGTGTGTGGTGTGTGTGTGTGTGTTTTGGCTACTTTGTCATCGCGACAGTCTTCAGGATACACACACAGCTCATCGTGACATGGACGTATTGCTCTATTTTCAAACTTTTTCGTCATCTACAGTTGAAAATATGAAAATGTCGCGGTTTTGTTAAGTAGCCAAAGATGTGTGTGTTTTATCTGGCATAAATACAGTGTACATGTTATAATACACGTTTGCTTTCACAATAATGAACCGTTGTATTCCGACGTCTGTCAAATTATTAATTATTTTGATGAGTGGAAAGTAATTTCGTTTAATAACAGTAATTTATAGAAAAACATTTTTATTTCAGCAGTTTTTCCTCAACTGCACGAAGGTAAATGGATAATGGGTGAAAATAATGGAATGTGCAAGTTTCACTTACCTATTCTCGTGACTGGAGTTACACCCTATCGGTGTCCGGACAATTCGTCCCCGGACAATTCGTCCCCGGACAATTCGTCGCCGGACAATTCGTCCCTAGGACAATTCGTCCCCAGACAGTTCGTCCCCAGACAGTTCGCCGCGTACAAATAAAATTTATTATCTAAGTTAGGTTTTAGAAAACGTAAAAAACTTCTAATATTTACTATTACATACAGTTACATACAATACATTTTAATAGTAACAAACATTAAAAAACAGATAAAGTGAAAGCATAAAAGGCATTTAAAATTTGAGATTATGGGCAACCCCTTTTAAGAACTGAAGCTTATTTATCGAGTCATACTTTTCTATTAATTTTAGTATACGACTATCTAGATCTCTGTATTTTTTCTTCTTAAAAACGACTTCCCCCTGAAGAAATTTCTGCATTTTGCTTCTCGCCAAACCTTCTTCGCGTCGTAGCACGTCTATAAGAGTCCATATATTGGGGTGGATTGCGCTCACCGCACGATTCAGGGCACTGTGAAAAGCTTCTAAGCCGTTTATGGTACGGGGTTAGGTTAGGTTAGGTTTTTACTTGTTTTAAAGCCTAACTTAAATAATAATTTTTAATTTATGAAGGTTTTATGAAGAAAAAGTTGCCGAGTGTCTCTTACTTTTATTTTGAAGGCGACGAGTACTTAAGGTCATATTACAATTTAAAACTTAAAAATTAATTTTGTAGGCGACGTACTCTCCGGGGACGAATTGTCCTAGGGACTAATTGTCCGGCGACGAATTGTCCGGGGACGAATTGTCCGGCGACGAATTGTCCGGGGACGAATTGCCCTCGCACCCTCGCTATCAAACCAAATTTACATTTCATTAACTTTTAACTTTCTTTTTATACGAACTGTATACTTATGGGCCGATGTTTAAAATGGACAAATGTGATTATTTGTTGGACAGAATATTTTGTTACGTATGCTATACACACGAGGGTAATTCAATAAGTATCCGCACCTTTTATTTTCACAATTTTATTTTTACATCTCATAGATTATAAACACATCACTTCTCAACATAGTCTCCCTGTTTCTCAATACACTTAGTCCAGCGATCTAAAAGCTTTCTAATGCCATCACAAAAGAATGTTTTTGGCTGTGTGCGTAGCCAGTCATGCACCGCCTCCTTCAGGTCATCATCGCCTTGGAATCGCTGACCTTCTCAAAGCGTCTTTTAGTGGTCCAAACAGGTAAAAATCCGAAGGTGCCAGGTCTGGACTGTAGGCTGGATGGCCGAGAACTTCAAATTTAAGTTCTTGAAGACATTTTCTAGTCTGTGCAGCGGTATGAGGGCGCGCATTGTCGTGTAACAGAATAACACCTTCCGACAATCTCCAGTTGCAAGGAAGTTCAAAGCGCAGCCGTCAGCAGTTAAAGTTATGCTAACACTGTTTTGGGATACACGAGGCCGTATCCTTGAACATTATCTACAGCGTGGAACTACAGTAACAAGTGCATCGTATTTTGACATGCTTCGGAATGAGTTAAAGCAAGCAATTCGCACAAAACGGAGAGGGAGATTGTCGGAAGGTGTTATTCTGTTACACGACAATGCGCGCCCTCATACCGCTACACAGACTAAAAAATACCTTCAAGAACTTAAATTTGAAGTTCTCGACAATCCAGCCTACAGTCCAGACCTGGCACCTTTGGGTTTTAACCTGTTTGGACCACTAAAAGACGCTTTGAGAGATCAGCGATTCCAAGGCGAAGATGACCTGAAGGAGGCGGTGCATGACTGGGTACGCACACAGCCAAAACCATTCTTTTGTGGTAGCATTAGGAAGCTTGTAGATCGCTGGACTAAGTGTATTGAGAAACAGGGAGACTATGTTGCGAAGTGATGTGTTCATAATCTATCAGATGTAAAAATAAAATTGTGAAAATAAAAAGTGCGGATACTTATTGAATTACCCTCGTATATATATATATATATATATATATAATATATATATATATATATATATATATATATATTGTGTATATATACAGGGTCAGGGTGTAACAAAAGTCCGCTCTTATAGGGAAATAAGATAGAACAGAATTGAACGAGAAAATAGTTTAAACTATAATTTATAAACAATACAATCAACTTACCAATTAATCCATTACATGTCCAAATTAATTGGCAACTTGATTGTATTGGTTGTAATGTATAGTTAAAACTATTTTCTCCTTCAATTCTGTTATATCTTATTTTCCTATGAGAACGGAATTTTGTTACACCCTGTATATATATATATATATATATATATATATATATAATATATATATATATATAATATATATATATATATTGTTTTATACACATCGAATATTGTTTTAAGTTTACCCGTATGCCATTGGTTTCAATTACGTAACTGTTGCTTCTCCGTCTACATTCTGAGCAGTTTCATTAATCTCAAAGTTAAAATATGCCAAACACATGAAATTGGTGTACTCTGTGCGCATCGTAAGCACATACGTATGTAATCTATGCAATTACATTTCGGATTTCCATGCACGTGCATTGCACTTTCCAATATTTAATATTTCAGAAGTTTTGAAGATATATATATATCTTGCATTCGAAACCATCACAAAGAATCCATATATATATATATATATATATATATATATATATATATATATAACTTATATACAGTATATCACTGTGACTTCTTTAATCACCTTTTTTTTCACCGCTATTCAAGGAATCTATTTATCCGTTAACGACTTAATACAGAAACATTTGAACCGTCCTTTTCATCAGACCATAAGTGACAATCATATTTTAAGCCAAAACTCTTATTCACAACACTAATTTTCAACCAATTTCTTTCATCATTCTTAAAACGTAATTGCAAGTCTTTTTTTTTTTCGGGAGGTGGAAGCTGGTGGGGAGGATTAAAGAACTATATATATATATATACGATGAAAATAACCACGAAGGAAAAAAGAAACAGAGAATGGTGCTCAAGCGCTTTCGTCTAATGACATCTTCAGGAACATTCGTCATTAGACGAAAGTCCTGAGTACCATTCTGTTTCCTTTTTCCTTCGTGGTTATTTTCATCATAAGAATTATTCACGTGTTACTTTCGTGAAATAATTTTCATATATATAACCATACATATCTTTATCTTTTGTTGCTAATTATAAATGAATTATGCATATACTCATATATATATATATATATATATATAATATATATATGAAAGAAAAGAAATTTGTAATTACACATTAACCAATACATACCTTTAAAATATAATAAAATCCGAAAGAGAAACGAACTGTTCTTAATTTTAAATAGATCACAAAATTATTTCAAACAAAACATTTCATTCCGGACAATTTTTTGTGAACGTTCAGTTCATTCATGGTCGGCCAGAGTGAAAAATGACAATCCTTCCTATTCGAAGCCTTCAAATAGACTGAATCGGTACCATTCGGAAGACCAGCAATCACCCAACCGAACTTCCCGCTGGAGAAGAGACAAAAATGATCGCAGTCTCGGGAAGGAGAGTTTTAATCTAGATACGCAAAACAAGTGAAATTTTGACGGAAGAAATTATTCGCCATGGCAACGTTTGTTTGCTGTGTTTTGGGTGACGCCCTTGCTTTAAAGCTCTTTTCTACGAGGAAAGCGATTATCAGGAAGTTGTTATTATTATATCAGATATAATAAGAGGATAATAATAATAATAATAATAATAATAATAATTTTGCAATCGTTTTAAATTGTGATCACCATTCGCTTTGGTGAATTAGTGTAAAATTATCGGGAAATTTTTTAGCTCAAAGATTTGATAGTGTGAAAGGTGTCGGAAAGAGATAAAATTTGAAAAAAAAAAAAAAAAAAAAACTGATTTTAGGTGCAGTTTCAGTCAACTGTTTCAAAAAATAAAAAAATGAAGTTCATCTTATATTTATTCAGGAGCAATAGTGTTTTAGAAGTAAATTTATTTATTCATTCATTTATTTAATCTTTATTGCTAAAAATAAACACTACAATATTACAATTTTTACAATATTACAATAATCTTAACAGAACATACAATCGCTAAGTGCGCTATTAATATTTAATTTTGCCTGTTTAATTTGCCTCTCAAAGCGAGACGAGCCGAGTCAAGAATTTAGATAAAGTGCATTTGTATAATCTAAAATACAAAGAGAAGAGAAGGAAAAGAACAGGAAATTTAGAGATGAGAGGAAGACAAAGGGAAACCAAAAGTTAATTGGAAGGTAAAATTCTTATATAAATTCCACTGACGAGCGAAACTCGTAAGTGGATGATTAAATTTAGTAGGTTAAAAGTTTTAACGAGATTTCATTCGTACTTAAAAGTAATTTTAAATTAAACACTGATCAACTGCTTCTTAATATCTATACAAAACCTACTCTTAGCATCATCTTCATCTCCATTATAAAATTACAAAACCCTTCAGCTAATGTTTACTTAATCCCTATTAGGAATGGAAAATGGGAGCAGTTATTTCAATTTATTTGCACACACTAGTTTTGTTGACATAATGATCAATCAGTTAAGTCAGAAAACAGATGAACAATACACCACACACACACACACGCACACACACACACATACACACAAAAAAAAGAACGAGTGCATATATATATATATATATATATATATATATATATATACACACACATTAGTGGCCCTCGTGTGTGTATATATACAGGGGTTAGACAAAATAATATGAACACCCGCCGATTTCACTGGTTATCTTTACGGACTGCTCAGACACAAAGTAAACGGTCAAATGACTGGCAAACCTATTTAAATGCGTAACAGAGAGTGTATACGTCATGTTATAACCATCACGTTGTTTTTACAGATCTGAGTGAATTATGAATTAGCAGTTATGAAAGACCTGTCAGACTTCCAAAGAGGGCAAATTGTCGGAGCGCGGATGGCTGGTGCATCGGTGACGAAAACCGCTCAGATGTTCAATGTATCCAGAGGAACTGTCTCTATGGTCATATCTGCATACCAAAACCATGGAAAGACAAGCACCGACAAATGCAATAGTGGACGCAAGAAGAAGCTGTGTGGTCGAGACCGCCGGGTGCTAAAGCGCATTGTGACAAAGAACCATAAGACCACAGCTCCAAAAGTGACTGCAGAGCTTAACCAGCATCTTGCAAGCCCGGTATCGACCAGAACTGTACGTCGCGAGCTCCATGGAGCTGGATACCATGGGAGGGCTGCAATTGCCAAACCCTTCCTTTCGCACATCAACATTGAGCGGCGCAGAAAATGGTGTAATGGCCATAAGAATTGGTCAATGGACCGATGGAAGAATGTAGTCTACTCCGACGAATCCTCCTTTACGCTATTTCCATGTTCCGGTCGAGTTTACGTCTGGAGACAGCCTAAAGATGCTTATGACCCCGACTGCCTGATCCCAACCGTTAAGCATGGAGGCGGATCTGTGATGGTTTGGGCAGCAATATCGTGGAATACTCTTGGCCCAGCTGTAGTACTGCATGGTAGGGTTAACGCCCAGGTCTATCTGTCAATATTGGCTGACCAGGTCCATCTCATGGTCCAAACGCTGTTTCCCAATGGCGGCCTCGTCTTCCAGGATGATAATGCACCAATCCACACCGCTGGGGTCGTTAAAAACTGGTTTGAAGAGCATGTTAGTGAAGTAGAACGCGTGGATTGGCCTCCACAATCCCCGGATCTTAACATTATCGAGCATCTGTGGTGTCAGTTGGGGCAGCAGGTCAGAAGCCGATTCCCACCGCCGGCGTCTTTGGAGGAACTAGAGCAGGGTTTGCTCGAAGAATGGCTCAGGATTCCTCTAGCCACTGTCCAAAAGCTGTATGAATCAATTCCCCGACGCATTGCAGCTGTTATTGCCGCTAAAGGAGGACCAACTCCATATTAAGAATAAAAACCGCCATTTATCAAGGTGTTCATATTATTTTGTCCAACCCCTGTATATATATATATATATATATATATATATATATATATATATACACGAGGGCCACTCAATATATTTTGCCCCACCTTTTTTTTCTTTCCAAGTTTCCTTGTAAGTTTCAGAAATTTTGTACACAAGTAGTTACATACCTTTTTTACAAGTTTTTATTTTTCCACATAGCTCCATCCTTTTCTACGGCTTTCCTCCACCTCGAAACAAGGGCCTTTATTTCTTGCTGGTAAAAGTCCGCTGGGTTCCGCTGGAGCCACCTCTGAACCTCTTCAACAACCTCATCGTCACTCTGAAACTTTTTTCCACGAATAGCATCCTTCATTGGCCCAAACAAATGGAAGTCTAAAGGTACCAGATCTTGGCTGTGTGGAGGGTGGGGTAACACAGTCAAGCGCATTTTTGTGATGGCCTCTCTTATTTGCAAACTGTTGTGTGGTCTTGCGTTATCGTGCAGAAGAAGGACGTCTTCCAGTTTTCTCTCCGGTCGAACTCGCTTTATACGTCCCTGGAGTTTCTGTATGGCAGCAGTACTGTGTATGCCTCTGAGTTGATTGTTTGTCCTTTCTTCATAATGTCCACCAGAATCACCCCTTTCATGTCCCAGAAGATGGTGGCCATAACCTTTCCTGCAGAGGGAGCCATTTTGAACGTTTTCTTGCGTGGGGAGTCTGCGTGATGCCACTCCATGGATTGGCGTTTTGTTTCAGGTTCAAAGTGGTGTACCCAAGTCTCATCCCCAGTCACAATTCATGAAAGGAAGTCATCCCCTTCTGTCTCGTATCGAACCAACGACTCGGAAGCAATTTATTTTCTTTGGGCTTTGTGATCTTCAGTCAGTTGGCGAGGAACAAACCGTGAACACACTTTTGAGTATCCCATTTGCTGAATTATCATATTCCCACTTCCTTCACTAATTCCTAGCTCCAGTGATAGCTCCTTGTGTGTGACGCGCTGATTTGATCGAATGATGCTGTTAACACGTTGCACAGTGTGAGATGTCACAGCCGATGCCGGGCGACCGCTGCGTGGCTCATCATCGAGGCTGGGCTGGCTGGCTCTCCCTCTCTCCGATGATCTTACACGTTTAGACCAGCGTCCAACTGTGCTTCGATCAACAACAGCATCTCCGTAAACGTTTTGTAGACGTTTGTGAATATTTCCAACTGTTTCCTTCTCTGCGGTTAAGAACTCGATAACAGCTCTCTGTTTACGACGCACATCACTGTCAGACGCCATTTTCGAAACTGCGTTAACCAACGGTTTTTTACAAGGGCGTTTAAAAGCGGTTTTATACAAGGAGGGAAGGTTCAAACTGGAAAAATGCTGTTATGTGAAGCGCAGAAAGTTCAAACTTACGGCCCAAAAAACATTTCAGCCACTTGGCCTATTATTTAGCTAAGAAAAAAGGGTGGGGCAAAATATATTGAGTACCCCTAGTGTGTGTATATATATATATATTTTTTTTTTTTTTTACTGGCCGAATAATGTATTCCATAGCTCATTATACAGTTCACCTAAGAAATATACAATACGCAATAAGGTAATATATATATATATATATATATATATATATATATATATATATATATATATATATATATATATATATATATATTCAGAGGACAGACAAAAAAATTCCTTTCCCCGCAGTTCTCAATCAGTCATGGAATCAAAACAAAGGCTAGAATCTGTGTTTCCTGTGTGGGCCTGTTTCATGGGCATGAAACAGGCCCACACAGGAAACACAGATTCTGTGGTATTTCCCGAAACGACCACCAGAGGATGTCAACAACGCCTATAAAATGCAGTTTCTTCCTCAAATCATTCTCACTTCTCACTTGCCATTTTCTCGTCTTGGTCGTCACATCTCACTCTTAGCACGACTCGCCAAGCCACCCGCTCTCCGCTCTCCGGACTTCGCCGGAGAGCGGCCTGCTGTTCCTTCAAGGCCCCGGTCGAGCATACACGAAATATATCATCAAGTAAGGCCAGTCCGCCTCTAGAAGCAATCCCTCGAAGCCCATGTCCATTAACCTTCTCGTAGGCTACAAGCCACAAATCTCACTCCGCTCTTTACTTCTCCCCGTGAATCTCTCTTCACGTAGCGCTGCTTCGATCTCAGCCGGCCTCAGTCCTTCAAGTCACACTTCAACCATACAGGAAACGAAGCAACACTTGAGGCGACTCTACAATTCCATCCTGCAAGAAACAACATCACTGCTGTAGGCGCTTTCCGTTGGCCCCTTTTCAACAAGTCTCCACCGGATGTCAACACTCATCCTCTCGCCGGCAAGGCCAGTCTGACTACAGAAGCATCCTTCGAGGCCCAGGCCCTCTACAGTCTCCAAGGTCATTACGGCGAAACGTAATACGGTCAAACCTTCACCTAGGCCTACAGTCTCCAAGGTCATCTTCGGCGAAACGCAATACGGTCAACCCTTCACGTAGGTCTTCAATCTCCAAATAGATTTTCCGGCAGCAATTAATGCGATATGCGTTGAAGTTAGGGCGCGTAGTATTAATTTTAATTTTGTTGTTGTTTATAGACTGCCCGTTCAACCCCTCGATACCGATACTAGATTTTACTCACTTCTTGGTAACTTTATTGACAATCGGAATAGTATAATTGTCGGAGATTTTAACTGCCCTAATGTTAATTACGAGACTTTTACTGGTAATGAGGAGGGTTTGAGATTGATTGAGTTCATGGAAGATAATTTTTTACGACAGATGGTTACCGAACCAACGCGGGGTGACAATATTTTAGATTTGGTGATGACGAACGGCGAAAATATAGTCGAAGGTTTAGCAGTAGGCGAGAGTTTAGGATGTAGTGATCATCAAATTCTTAGGTTTAAGTTATTGATAGAAAACACTAAGGATAGTAACGTAATAGAAGTCCTTGATTTTCGTAGGACCAATTTTGATAGTTTTGCGGATAGGATGAGAGTAGTGGACTGGGATAACTTATTTATGGTAAATGACACAAATTTGTATTGGGAGGCGTTTAAAGAAAGTTTTATGAATATTGAAAGGGAGTTTATTCCTCGTAGGCCCAAGCGCGCTAGAAATCATGGTAGGCCCAAGTGGTGCACTAGGGAAATAGGCGAGTTCATAAACGAGCGTAACAGAGCGTATAGATTTAATAAGCGCAATGGCACGACAGCTAACTTTAATAGATATATCGAGCTTAGACGTCAGGTTAAAAGATCAGTTAGGAATGCTAAGCGTAATTTAGAGATACTTATAGCTGCGGATAGTAAACATAATCCAAAAAAGTTTTTTGAATACGTCAATAATCGTAAGCCCATAAAAGATAACATAGGCCCTTTAGTGGATGTTAACGGCGCTTTGGCTTCTGACGCTCAGGCGATGGAGGGTATTTTCAATAAATTTTTGCGACAGTTTTTATCGTAGGAGACGTAAATAATGTCCCCGACGTGGACGATATCGTTCCATTTAGTAGCGAGACTATTTTGGATGAAATAACTGTTTAAGAGGGTGAGATTGCGTATTATATCGATAGGCTAAAAGTCAGCAAGGCTCCAGGCCCTGACGCTTTTTATCCCAGACATTTGAGAGATGTTATCGTAGGCCCCTTAACGAAGATTTTTAATCAGTCACTCGAAACGGGGATTATTCCTGAAGACTTCAAATTAGCTAACGTCACGCCCATTTTTAAAAAAGGCGACCGCACAGTAGCTAGCAATTATAAGCCCATTAGCTTAACGTCAATTGTCGGTAAACTTTTGGAATCCGTAGTTAGGGATCGTATCATCGATCACTTAGAAAGTAGAGATTTGATTAATAGTAGTCATCATGGGTTTCGACGCCATAGATCTTGTTTAACTAATTTGTACGAATTTTATAACTAAATAGTGCGCGAATACGATAGGCATAGAGCGGCTGACGTTATTTATTTAGATTTTAAAAAGGCGTTCGATACAGTTCCGCATAGGAGATTAATTGCGAAGGTTAAAGCGTACGGTATACGCGGTCAGGTAGCTAACTGGTTAGAGGAATGGCTTCGTGCTAGGAGACAGATGGTCGTTGTTAATGGTAGTGAATCGGGGTGGTTGGATGTAGGTACTGGTGTCCCACAGGGTTCAGTGTTAGGCCCATTGCTATTCGTAATTTACATTAACGACATAGATGTAGGATTGACTAGTAACGTGTCAAAATTCGCGGATGATACTAAAATAGGCGGTAAGGTTGTTAACGAGGACGATAGAAATAGGCTCCAAGACGATGTAAATAGGATTATGGAGTGGACGGATAAGTGGCAGATGCAATTTAACGTAGACAAATGTAAAGTTTTGCATGTAGGTTCTCGTAACAATAATTACACGTACACGATGGATGATAGAGAGTTAGCGAGCGTTGACGAGGAAGTAGATTTAGGCGTACGCGTATCTAAGGATTTAAAAGTTAGGAACCAGTGCCTGGAGTCTTGCGCAAAAGCTAATAGGATGTTAGGCTTCATAGTGCGCAATTTCTAATTTAAATCGAAGGATATTATATTGCCCCTTTACAAGTCCCTAGTCAGGCCTCGTTTAGAATATGCCGTTCAGTTTTGGTGCCCGTAGTTGCGTGAGGATATTGTTAAGTTAGAAAGGGTTCAGCGTCGTGCCACGAAACTAATTCCGTCATTGCGCAACAAGCCTTATGAATATAGAATTAAAGAGTTAGACTTGCATTCACTCGAAACTAGGAGATTAAGGGGGGAGCTTATTGAAGTTTTCAAAATCGTTAATAACATCGATAACATAAATTTTGACAAACTGTTCACTTTCGATAATAGCAATACTCGTATAACGGATTTATGCTGCGTGGCTGACGTTTCATTACTAATATCGCTAAAACTTCTTTACGTTTAAAGTAATTGATAAATGGAATAATCTTCCCGCGTCAGTCGTTAACTCTACCAGCGTTAATATGTTTAAGAACCGTTTAGATAGACATTTTAAAAATATTAACGTTGTTTAAAATAAAAGACAATTAGCAACAGGAGCTCTGGGGGTGGTGGTCGAGGATGAGTCTGTTGACGATTAATGCCAGCTTGTGACATGCCAGCGTGATGCCAGCAATAAAATTATAAAAAAAAAAATTAGACTAACACGAACGTAGATGTAGCTCGTAGAGTAAACTAACCCACTTTTTGTTATGCTCTACCTACTTTAGTTTTTTTTTAATCCTCTCCCTACTTGCATGTCTGTAACTCTCTTTACTTGCATGTCTGTAGTTTGCATGGTATGGCAGTGAGTTCAGACTGTGTTTGCATGGTTTGTAAGCGTTCTTATTTTACTTCTTTTCATCTTTCACCCCTCTCCTATTCTCTTCGACTATTTTTCCAACTTGTCGGCAGTGGCCGGCGGATGATGATGGGGAGTGAATGTTAACCCACGAATGATAGGTTTTGCTACTTAACCCCATATTCTCTTCTTTTAACCCCTCCTCTTTCCTTTCTCTCGGGCTAACCTTAGAGTGGATCTTAGGGTCTTTGTTAGCCTTAGCTTCTGTAGATCTGTAGATCTCAGTAAGCCTCTGCGGCTCTTACTCGGCCTCCAGTGTTTTTGTTACGTCGTGCTTCCGCAAGCTCTGCTTAATCACGTAGGCCCTAAACGTGTTCCCATTACCGTTCAAACTTTCCGCAAACTCTGCAATGTCCCCATTACCGTTCAAACTAACTCTCTCATTAAGACTGCAGTAGGCCTATTTCAAGTGTTGTACCAATACCGTAGTGCTGTATCACCCTGTTATTGTGTTCTTTCATATAACTCATTTATTTTGCATCCGATTGTTTATGTTCCCCTTTAACGCATTTCATTTTTCCGACCTAATCAATTTACTGTGCCGTACCGTACTTTCATTATTTCACTTATCAATAGGCTTCATTATTTATTCTGTGTTCACTCTGCCTATCTGAATTAGTGTATTTGCTTAACAATTAGACTGTATAACCATTCCTTATTGCTAAGAACCAGTCATTTTTAGCATAGTATAAATGCTGTTATATAATTGTTAATCATTATAAATAACTTTATTGAACTGTTAATCGCTGTGAACAAATAATTGATTTATAAACCTAATTAAACACAAAACAACAAAGTAATTTCTCTCTCCTTATTAAACATTATTTGGTCTGCAAGACCTGATGACCTTAATTTCATTTCAATTTAATTCATAGATTATAGTAAGCCTACTTTCTTGGCCATTCCATAGAAATCTGTTCACTTATGTCATTGAAATTTGCTTGGAACAACTCTCATGCAGAGAAATGTTTGACTTTTGATTGTTTAAATATGTTGAACTTTTGTTTGTACTGAATATAACCTGATTTCATTGCCTACCTAATAGTACCTATCCTTGTTTCAGGTCTGTATTCTGATCAGTCACACTCAAAAATGGACGACGTCGGACGTGAAACTTTCTTTTTATATAACTGTCATTTTTGCTCAAAATGGAACAGAGTGATGAACCTGAGGTTATTACTCCTCAGAAAAATGCAAAAACACGCCAATCTTTAGCTGTGTATGGCTTAGGTGCAGGAATCACAAACAAAGGACGCTGAAATAGCCGGATCTCGGCTACCAACAAATGATCAAGTTCTGCGATGTTTTTTATTTCATCAGCGTGAAGGACTGTCGTCAAACAGGACAAAGCGGGACATTGCAAAGATTGTATTTGAAAATTTTTTACTATTTTATCACAAAGCAAACATTCCTATGATATCAGACAAGAAAGCTTGTCAGAAAATCATTACTCTATCTGTGAAAAATGGAAAACTGCGCGAGATCCCAATAGATCGCCGTTCATCTCCTGCTGCACCTACCAAGGTGAAAGAGAGGAAGAATCAACTGAAAATGACATTTCCATTGTGGGCCAAAGATGCTGAAAAGTATCCGAAATCCTGATTACCTAGAGTTTCTTCGGTCATTGAAAACAGACCGCATTGCGTCGTTTGGATCTCATGATAAAGTGCTGGCCTCACAGATCCATCGCACTCAGTTACGCAAAGCCAAAGAAGCAGAGAGGAAAGAAAGAGCAGAGAAAGAACAGGAGGCATCATGCAGTTATGTACAGCTTGAAAGCAGCAGTGATGAAGATCATGAAGACATCCCAATGCAACAAGAAACCTCTAGAAAGACACATCATCGAGTTGTTCGTCATGGCACACCGGCGTTCATACCACATGACATACTCACCAAACCCAAGTTAGTGTCTTTGGCCACTAGAATGAAATTAACACCAGCCCAACAAGCAACATTCACGGAAACCTTTATAGAAGAATCTGAAGGTGATCCAAACAAAGTTTCAACTTCTTATGCAACTGCTGATAGGTCAAGGCGTAGGGTAGACGAGCAGATTGCCAATTCCGTCAAACAGTCATGGATACCACCAAAATTTGCATCTCTCCACTTGGATTCAAAGATGATGGGTTCACTGCAGAATCAGAATGTATCAGATGAGAGACTTGCTGTTGCTGTAGGTGATACTAGTGAACTTAAACTTCTTGGCGTGCCATCATATGAACCTGGTACTAGTAGTAACCAGCGGTCTGGGGAAATCATAACTGAAAAGACTATGACGCTGTTGCAGTCCTGGAGTTGTTCACAGTCCACTGTCGACTTAGTATTTGATACCATTGCGAGCAATACAGGACATGTGAGCGCAGCGTGTATCATTCTCCAGCAGGCAATCGGTCGCCCTTTGCTATGGTCTGGGTGTCGACACCATGTTGGTGAAGTAATCATTGGGCATGTCTTCAATGACTTCAAGATAGAGACATCGAAATCACCAGAAGTAAGCGTTTTCAATAGATTTCGCACAAACTTCCATCTCATTCTCCACAGTAGTGAAGAAAACTGGAGTCATTTTAATCCCGCTTCATATTCTGAAGAGACACAAATTCTCATTCTAGACTGGAAGGCACAAGCTGTTCAGGTCGCACGATCAGCACGATCACCAGTGCAACATCAGCATGACGACTATCAAGAGTTCTCTGAGCTTTGTTTGTTGTATTTGGAAGGGACAGATCGAGAATTTAGCTTCAGGCGCCCTAGTGCAGTACACAAAGCCAGACGGATGGCAAAAAATATATATGCACTCTACCACCAGGAAATATCACAAGACAACAAGGCCCAAAGATACGTGAGTTTGTTACACTTGACTGCCTGATATACTGTCCATGGTGGACAACCTGCCCTTCAGCAGTCGATGCCCCGTGGCATGACCTCCAGCTGTACAAGAGCATCCTCAAATATGAGAAAGTGAACTCGCTGATATCAACAAGCGCCATAACTGCTTTCAAACGTCACCTGTGGTACCTCACAGCTGAAATAGTGCCTTTAGTATTGTTCAATGAGTTAGTTCCACAAGCAGAGCGCCGTGCCATAGCTGACCGTCAACTCGCAGTCAAGCCAGAGGACGAGAGCATTGCAGCAGCACCACAAGATCGGTTTGGCACTGGCTTTGGCAAACCCAAGTTCCCAACCATGATTACTCCTACGACAACTCTCGCAGACCTGGTTGGTAGAGACTCTTGAAGTATTTTCTCTTTATTAGACCTGGACTGTGGATTCCTCTTGGATGATGTTGATGAGTGGTCAAATTCTACTGCGTTCTCAAAGTCTAAAACAAACATTGCTGCACTCAATGTCATCAATGACTGCGCTGAGAGAGCAGTCAAACTGAGCACCGACTTCCTCGATGCCGCAAGATCTGAACAATACAGGGTGTACATAAAGTCAGGATCTATTTTTGTGAAGCACTTGGAAATTATATGGAATTCAATCATAAAATGATAAAGTGGTAACATTTATTAAATAATTAAGAATAGGATTCGACGTGACGCCCATCAGTATCCCTGCACAGCTCAAATCGTTCCGCAGCATTTCTAAACACATTCTGGAGCATTTGCGGGGTTATGTTATCTGCAGCAGTTCGTATACGTGTACGTAAGTTTTCAAGACTCGTAATCTTCGTCTGATAGACGTGCGATTTGATAAAGGCCCATGCAAAGAAATCTAAAGGGGTTAAATCTGGTGATCTCGCTGGCCAAGGTCTGTTGCTTCCGCGTCCGATCCTTTGGAAAACGTCTATTTAGATAATCCTGAACAATTTTGGCATAGTGACAAGGAGCACCATCATGTTGATAGACGACGGTACTAACAATCCTATCCTCGTCGTCTATCAACATGATGGTGCTCCTTGTCACTATGCCAAAATTGTTCAGGATTATCTAAATGGACGTTTTCCAAATCGCTGGATCGGACGCGGAAGCAACAGACCTTGGCTAGCGAGATCACCAGATTTAACCCCTTTAGATTTCTTTGCATGGGGCTTTATCAAATCGCACGTCTATCAGACGAAGATTACGAGTCTTGAAAACTTACGTACACGTATACGAACTGCTGCAGATAACATAACCCCGCAAATGCTCCAGAATGTGTTTAGAAATGCTGCGGAACGATTTGAGCTGTGCAGGGATACTGATGGGCGTCACGTCGAATCCTACTCTTAATTATTTAATAAATGTTACCACTTTATCATTTTATGATTGAATTCCATATAATTTCCAAGTGCTTCACAAAAATAGATCCTGACTTTATGTACACCCTGTATTATCAGAATATTCTACAGGTCGTGGAAGCAGACAGGAAAAATATGTCAAATCTACGAAAACGAAAGGCAGCCTCAACACCTGCTCACCATCCAAAGATTATGCAGCTGGCAGCTACTAAGAAATAAAGAGTAATATTGACCCCTTCCAAATGGGTGGAGTTTGGGGAAAGTGGTCGGTGGGATACATAACGAGTTGGGTCCCCGTCCCGCATCCTGGTAACACTTTTCAGTCGACTCAAAAGTGATGTAGACTGTTAAAAGTGTAGCTAAAACTCATTAAGACATTAGATTTTAGTGGTGTTTTACCTTACTTTAATATTTTTGTTTAAATGTAATTTTTCTTGAAAACTTCGAAATTTAAATTTTCAACCTCGACGTGGACCCGGTAGATGATCATGGAAATGAATGAAATTTGGTCACAATTTTTGTTTCAAGTAGTGGAACAGTTATCATAGGGCCCAGTGCATATTGCAAACTTTTCCAAAACATGGAGGGTTTGATGTACCCTAATATATATATATATATATATATATATATATATATATATATATATATATATATACATACTAATGCTACCATGAAGTAGGAATTTTCATGAAAATAACGGGTAAATCAAATCATTTACTGCATGAAAAGAGTCTGTAAATGACTTGGCTAACGATGAGAATTGATCACAAAATTTGCCGGAACAGAATAATTTACGCAAAAAAACTGGTATCACCTGAAGATCAGGGCCCCAGCCCTCTTTAGTTAGCTTTATAAGGCTAACTAACGAAAATATCACGACCTAACCTAACCAATCGTCAAGGGCGTACAATTGACCTAACGATTTGTTAGGTTAGGTCGTGATATTTTCGTTAGTTAGCCTTATAAGGCTAATTAAAGAAGGCTGGGGGCCCTGATCTTCAGGTGATCCGATCAGGGCCCCCCAGCCTCAATTACCAAATGATATCTTCGTTAAAACTAACGAAAATATCACGACTTAACCTGACCAATCGTCAAGGGCGTACAGTTGACTTAACCGGGCATTCAATTTAATTTATTATTATAGTTGATACTGTAAAGCAAAAAACAAGAATACATGGGGCCCTGATCTTCAGATAAACTGTACTTGAGTGAAAGCTAAAAAATATGGTTTTATATGAAAATTAATTGGCTGCATTTATTCTAAATTTTAGAAGATATTTAATGGGGCTGACTCAGGGGTTGAGGTGAACAACTACAATAACTGAGAGTTAAACTATTTGCATTAAGTTGTAGCGAATTCATGCATTATTTTCTACGAAGCAAGGATCATTTTGGGCGGCAAACATATGGGAATAATAATAATAATCATCATGAATGAGGAGGACCAGAAACTGGCTCGGCGCTCAGGCCAGACGAATGCGACACATTGCGCTAACTCCTCGATTATTATTACCAGCACCATCGGGTGTCGAACCACCGACCTCAGTGTCTTCACTTCGCTCATAGGGAGACGGTGTTTACCCACTGCGTTACGGGCCCTGGCAAACATGAAAAGTCGAACATCTATGGCAGTAGTTCTCAAAGTGGGGTTCATGTAAATTATGTAAAGGTTCACGTGAAGTGCCAGAAATGAAAATCGAACAGAGTTGCCATCGTTGGGTTAGCGAACAATCACGAGAGGAAGAGGCGGATCTGTCTTCGGAGCCTAATTGTTTCTGGGTTTCGCTCACTGAATTTTACAATCTTCCTTTTCAAATTTTTCAGCAATTTTTCTGAACAAAAGTATTAAAATTTATGGATTATTTAAATCTTTGAGGGGTGGAACTTTCGCAAATAAACACATTGAGTCCAATCCTACACGACATACAGTTGATGTAAAAAAGAATTAAAGATAACATCCAGGTCCCATATCCCCCGAGGAAATAGGGGTAGGGGCCAAGGCTGGGCCACCTTAGCCCGAGTCAATTAAATGGGGTGGTTGGCCGTCCTACCACTTCGTCGTGACATAAAATACAGAAAATAAACAGCCACCCAGCTCTAGGCAACAACGGGGTTCGAACTCACTACTCAGCGAAGTCTCAGCACTGCCAGGCAGTAGTATGGGCGCAAAATGGACGAGTGCAATGCACTGTTGCAAATGTTGTTCAGTAGTGCAAAGGAGAGGGGGAATGTTGCAAGGATGGTATGCAACAAAGGGGGATGTTGAAAATGGGGAGGGGGTCTTGCAACAAGGGGGTGCTGCAAAGGGGGGAGCGGGTTATGCAGCAAGGGGGAGGGGTTATCCCCTAAACTGCAAAGAAGGGGAGGAGCTTTGGGGGGAGAAGGGAGGATAAACTCCCCCAAAGGGGTAACCTTAACCTAAGAGAGAGAGAAAGGAGGAGGAGGAGGGTCTTTGGGGGAGAAGGTGGGATGTCCTCAACCCCCAAGGGGAAATCCTAACCTAAGCATTAACCAAAGAGGGAGGAGAGAGAGTTGTTTATTCCATTGGCGTCCGTCGCATAATGAGCGTCCAGGGGATCAGCAGCTGTTATATAGAGGATCTGGAGTTGCCAGATACCCCTATATAATTTAATTATGTTCAGGTGTACCTTATTACGGTGAGTTGCCAGAAAGCAATATATAATTTAATTATTTATATATATATAGATGAGTTGCCATTTATTGTTTTTATTTATTTATATAAGGAGGGTGACCAGATACCACCATTTTAATTATTTATATATGATGAGTTGCAAGAGAGCACTGTTTATTTTAATTATTTATTTATATATATACAGTAGATGAGTTGCCAGAGAGCACTATTTATTTTAATTATTTATTTATATATACAGTAGATGAGTTGCTAGAGAGCACTATTTATTTTAATTATTTATTCATATATAGATGAGTTGCCACTTATTTATTTATTTATTAAAGGCAAGAGAGACGTTCTCCTTAATTTGCTCGAATTAATTCAATGCATTTAAACGATCCCCAATATTAACACTACAAGAAATACACTTGACAATTAATCCATGGCTTAGCAAAATAATTAAATAAAACACCAATATTAATAATAAAAGAAATACACAGGACTCTTTATATTTTACATTATTCCAATAACATATTCTACAAGAATAATATTTAATTTACCTATAATTCGAGAGACCTGAATCGCTTTCATTTACTCTAAAGCCAAACCGGAAGTGTCTATTTATTTTTGACAATCCTTTCCATACACCTTCTATATTTTTTTTATAAAGGAAGTTCCGTGAAATCAAAGAAGAGGAATCCTCTATTCATTTATTTTCAAACTAATTTCAACTAAAATTAATTCGTACTTTCATGCTAGCATATTTAATTAACAATAAAAGAAAAATAACAGTACATACTTCATATATATATATATATATATATATATATATATATATATATACAGGGTGTTTGAAAACTTTCTGTACAAATTGTAATGGGAGATAGGCAACACCAAGACAAACCCTTTTCGTCTATAAGTGTATGTCCGCTGACGTCACCATTCGGCGCGAGAGGGCGCCGCTGCAATTGGCTAAAATGTGAAGTGGGCTAGACTCGCGCTTGCCGCGGGCATTCTTAAATCGGACGTAGTACGCGTAACATGGAGCGCTTCACGACTGCTGAGATGGCTGACATGCATATGGTGTATAGGGCTGCCAATGGAAACGGAAGAGCTGCTGTGAGGTTGTACCGACAGCGCTTCCCAAACAGACGTGTGCCAAACCACCAAACGTTTGCGCATTTGCATCGGCGACTGCGAGAAACTGAAACATTCCATGCAAACATGCATGACACTGGTCGGGAGAGAAACGTGCGCACTCCTGACATGGAAGAAGAAATCCTACGTCGATTTGAGGACAATCCAAGCGCAAGCACGCGAGGTGTTGCACGTATCCTCGGTGTGAACCACGACCTGGTCTGTTGAGTGTTGCACGAGCAGCAACTTGCCATGGACGATACCCGCCCAAACATTGACGGCAAACCGTTCTTCATGAGCATGCACCCGTGTAGCATGTGGATTTGCGTGCGCCCACACGTGAGAATTGTGCATGTTAAACACACCCTCACGTGTGAAACAGGCCTCATCTGAGAACAGCACATAAGCCGGAAAATTAGGCTGCACCGCTGTCTGCTGCAGAAACCAGCGTGCGAATTCCACACGAAGAGGGTAATCCCGAGGTTGTAATGCCTGGACTCTCTGACGATGAAACGGATGTAACTGCTGCTCGTGCAACACTCTCCAGACCAGGTCGTGGTTCACACCGAGGATACGTGCAACACCTCGCGTGCTTGCGCTTGGATTGTCCTCAAATCGCCGTAGGATTTCTTCTTCCATGTCAGGAGTGCGCACGTTTCTCTCCCGACCAGTGTCATGCATGTTTGCATGGAATGTTCCAGTTTCTCGCAGTCGCCGATGCAAATGCGCAAACGTTTGGTGGTTTGGCACACGTCTGTTTGGGAAGCGCTGTCGGTACAACCTCACAGCAGCTCTTCCGTTTCCATTGGCAGCTCCATACACCATATGCATGTCAGCCATCTCAGCAGTCGTGAAGCGCTCCATGTTACGCGTACTACGTCCGATTTAAGAATGCCCGCGGCAAGCGCGAGTCTAGCCCACTTCACCTTTTAGCCAATTGCAGCGGCGCCCTCTCGCGCCGAATGGTGACGTCAGCGGACATACACTTATAGACGAAAAGGGTTTGTCTTGGTGTTGCCTATCCCCCATTACAATTTGTACAGAAAGTTTTCAAACACCCTGTATATATATATATTGTGTGTGTGTGTGTGTGTGGTGTGTGTGTGTGTGTAAAAATGAACATTGAATAATTCCTATATAATCAAATATTCATTTTTACATCAGAACCAAAATCGCCTAACGCGAGTTTGGATAAAAATTTTATTTGTTGCTTTCTATTTTTGTAGTTTCACAACCATGCGACCTACCATTTCTATGGTTAAGTCGAATCCATGTTTGTGTCATTGAAGGTTCGTTGTGAGAAGCGAATGTCCCTTAATTTCATTCCCTTAAAGTACAAACAAGACAATCGACGGTTTAGATCGTTTAACATATCCATCACAATATTACCCATATCTCCATTTTCCATTTATTATATAATTTATTATAATTAATTATGGTTGTCTTGCATCTAACCCTCATCCCTAAATTCTATTAGATTATGCATACACATTGCATATGGCTCTCTAATTCGTCTCTTCTAAATTCTCCCAATAATGACTTGTACTGTACGTACAAATTAAATAACTATGGCGTATTAATTATAAATTGACGTATGGCATAATATGAATAACTATGACGTCATAAAGTAGCGTAATTCCCTTCACATTTTCCACACCTTGAATATCGATCATATCATTAGTATTCAATGTATGGTAAATTCTTTAACATCATAATAAAAACGTCATTATTTATGTTGTTCATTCATACATCTATTTCCTTTCTTGACCTTTATCTCTTGTTAGTTTTATTAATTACTCATTCAGCTACCTATTTTCTACCTATTGTCAACCTAGTGTGTTACTACCAATGTGTGTACAAAACTTTATGCATTTGTACATGTTCGAAAATGATCATGATCACGTACGTGGTTATCTTACATGTAAGTACGTTCACATGTATTCTTTTTATTTGTTTCTTTAAATTAATTAATTTCTCGCAATACTCATAAATGCTTATGCAAGTGGTCAAATTCTGCTAACCACAGCGGAAGCGAGCGCTTCTGTGATGAAAATCTCCTCTTGCTTGCTTCTAATTTCTAAAACATTATTATGTGTGTTATGTTATATATATACATATACACACACATATATATATATATATATATATACACACCGTATGTGTCCATGTACTTTATGTTATACTCCTAACATCCTAATTGTTTATAAATATGAAACACTGTAATAAAACTATAGTTAACTGTTTAATTGTAATTAACTGCAATAATTTAATATGATGTAATTAATGTACTTTAATGAAACTGTAATTGACGATAATAAGTGAATGTGAATTAATTGGTAATTATAATCATAATTGTAATAAACCAAAATTATAACGTACTCAGTGATGTACTTGGGATTGTACTCAATGTACGACCCGACATTATGTCGCCATTTAGGAATGTACACTTGGCGATATTATTATTATTTTTTTATTATTTTTTCGTGGGAATAAATTTTGGAGTTGCTTCCTATTTTGCCAAACAATTGATGACTTGTTCTTGTCAAAATTTCTTAATCATTTTTTTAGATTTAGCTTGATAATGAATCCTGATTGGATCTTTCATTGTTCGCGTTTTATATGCATTCTCTCTTCGTTATAAAAGATGAAGTCATGTCTTGCCTTAAACCTTTAATTTTTGCTCATATGCATATCTTAGTACAAAGCTGCATAGTTCAATTTCCGTTTTTAATTAACGGCGGATCAGAAAAACAGCAGATCTGAAAATACGCGGTTTAAGATAAACATATGGCTTCCTCTTCCTATATCCTGTTTATCTGTTTAACCATTGTCACAACAAAAAAATTTACTTTATTTTTAACTATTGTGCAAAAATAATACAGCCTTTTCAACATTTAATAATGATGCTGTTAGTAGAATCAGGGTATATAAACCCACATAATTTCTTTCATGTTCATTCTGATTCAAACTATGAGGCTGAGCATTACCTGTAACATTTTAGCAGTAAATTACAGTAAGAGAAAGTATTTATCTTCGAGCCGTGCTCTCTTCAGAGAACTTAGTCATTAAAATCTCCCGATACGTTACAAGAAGAGTCGGGGGGAACCCTCAGAGAATTTAATAAGCCTCTCAGAATCATCCGAGCCACTAAAGAAGAACTCGGAGAGTAGTATAGAAGAAACTACTGCAAGTAACAAATCCGTTGTTGCCTCCTAACCAGAACCCCCGTCGACTTCGAACAAACCCAGGCTATAGACGGAGGGGTTAACATATATATATATATATATATATATATATATATATATATATATATATATATACTTTTAAAAAAAACGTAAAATACATCGAAAGTGTCTATTTACTTTTGACAATCCTTTCTATATACCATCTATATTTTTTATAAAGAAAATTACGCGAAATCAAAGAAGAGGAATCCTTTATTCATTTATTTTCAAACTAATTTCAATTAAAATTAATTCGTACATTCATGCTTGTATATTTAATAAACAATAAAAGAAAAATGCAAGCAAAATGACAATAAACATTATAAATATAACAGTACACACTTTATATATATATATATATATAAAACAAAGTAAAACATTATAGCAAACTCCTCCGAAAGTGTCTATTTACTTTTGTCGGGGAGAAAGCGTGTAACTATTGCAACAATTTTTTTAAAAGAAAAAAGCGCCATTTTTCTGTACATTAATTTCGGATTCTTTTTTTTCTATGAGAGTGGGAACTTTTGCGGGCGTTCTGTCTTGGCCCATCTTTCCAGGATATATATATATTTTTCACCCTTTCAAATGTTCCGTACGATGATTCCTCATTTCACGAAGATCAAGCTTATCGCCTCTCCTCTCGACTTGGTCTGATGAAGTAGTTAGTTGGCTTCTTCTACTCTCCACCTCACATAGGTACACACGGCTCATCGGGGATTGTTCTGTACCTTGCGTCTAATCTTCTTTTCTATTCCATGGAATTTTAGGTCCTCCCTTTTTTTCCATACCGTAACAGTTGAAAGTTCTTTGTGTTAAACTTCATATAAAAACCAAGCAACTTCTAAAACTTACTACATTATTACCCCCTGTCCCATCCTTCATGCATTAAAAAAGTTCTACTTTATTGGCAACCTTCGATTAGCATCCCCCCGAATTGTTCATTCTGACGAAGGTCAAGCTTTTTACTCCCCCTTAGACCTTCAGTTTAACGTGGAATCCGAAACACCAGCAACACAGCGTCTTAACCACTAGGTCACCTTGGGTACCCATTTATCTACCAACCAATTGAGCGGAAGGATGATCGTTTACCGCGCGCCGTCGGCCGGCGGCCGTCACGGGGTCTCGAGCCCGGATAAACTCTGAAACTATTCTTTTTATTATACTTAATTTTGTACAAAAATGACTAAATCCTGTCGTATCTCTACAAAAACATTCTGCTTGAAGAGAACTTCTGGGTTTCTTATTTTTCTACTGATCTTTGTGTCATCGGATGTTACTGCGCTGTCTCTGGTAATGATCTATGTCAGGATGAAGAGTAGCTAATACTGTTTCCTGTCGTACTGAGGTGAGGGGCTCTGATGAAGATATTCCTGTAACGACTTGCAGACGCTCCAATTATATGTTCATTTCCCTATCCAAAATGGGGAAAGTTGAGGATCGAGTAATATGCTTGCAAATATTAATGCAAAATATTGTCGTGACAGAGCGTGCAAGTGACCATTTCACTCATACACCTTGAGATGTGATCATTGAAATTAAATCTACGAAAAGGATGAACCGATAAAGACACACCTTCATTATATATATATAATGAGGTTTAAAATGAGGGGTGAAGTAATTGAGGAAGTACAAGAATTTAAGTATTTGGGTAAAACTATCACCAGTTCCTTGAACGATGACTCAGATACAAGAAAACAATCTCGAAGACTTTGTACTAAAGCGAATATGACTATAAGGAACTTCCGATTCTGTACAAGTGAAGCTAAAGAACCTCTCTTTCGTACTTTCTGCAGTAATATATACGGACAGCAACTCTGGATGAATTATAAAAAAGGTTCTGGCAGAACCCTAAATTTCCTGTACAACAGATCTTTTAGAATCGCACATAAATTACCCCCGAGATGCTCAGCTTCGCAAATTTTTGCTACCCGCAATCAATGTCCCGAGCTTCCTGGAGGAAATAAGACGCGCTCAGTATTGTCTAATGCAGTGGTTCCCAAACTTTACTAACTGTCGGAACCTTTACGTACAGACTTGTTTTTATTTCGCGAAACCCCAACTCCATATATATATATACAGTGGTGTAGTGCTAAATAAAGAAGTGAGGGAACGCATTTTGAAAGTGTTACTCATATGCGGGGGGGACAATGGCGAGCGCGGCGAGCCCATACAGCTGGGGGTCCGGGGGCACTGTAAGCCCCCCCGGGAAATCTTTTGAAATCTGACCAATTTCAGGGATATTTTGAGGTCATATCATATGCACTGGATATTAGGATATATTCCAAGGTTGAAGATGCAGTATTTCCAGTGTCATTAGATATACGACATCCAGTACGATCAATAAAAATAGCTAACAACTGGAATGATTAACTAAAAAAAAGTTAACAACTGGTACGCCGTGGTGACTGTTTCACCAGATCTTTATAGGCTAGCATTGCCTCAGTCGAAGCTAAAAGAAATGAAGCAGTTAATGATTCTTTCTCATATTTCTTCTAGGGGTGGGAATTAAAATTTCATGACGTTAGAGATTTGTAAGTTCGGATTTATTTGAAATAGTGAGGGAACGCCGTTCCGTCTACCAAAAAAAGTAAGGGAACGCCGTTCCCACGCGTTCCCACAGCACTACACCACTGTGTATATATATATATATTAGACTTAGAGCTGTAAAATATTTATTGAGCAACAAAACTTACATACCTTACTGGCGTACTTTAATGTGATTTATGGGCTTGTTTAGTGCAGCAGAGTTGTTGGAAATTTGGTTTGATGTTGGTCAGTTATAGGCGCATATCCGCTGCTGCATCCAATTTACTACGGTACTTATTTTTGGTCGCTATATATCGAGAAAATCCAGCCTCACACATATAAGTTGATACAAAGGAGAGGAGATTCTTCAATGCTCGTTTTGTAAGATCGGGATATTGATTTAAAAGCTTTATCCAGAAAGACAACAAAGAATCCTTATCAAAAGTTGTTTTTAGCGTCAGATCAGTTGAAATATCAATTAGCTGCTCTTTTTCATTTATTGGAAGATTTTGTTGTTTCAAAATATTCGAATCAATAAATGGGTTGCGCAGCCAAGTGAGTGGATCTTGTGACTTTGGAAAATACTTTCTTAATGAATTTCACAATTGTTGCAAGTGTTGAATTATACAAACTTTCATAGTTTCGTCAAATATCAGGCCATTCTTATCCAAAAATGTATGTAGATTTGCAAAGCATTCAATGCTGCTTTCCCTCGAGCAATCAATCCAAAGTTCAACTTTTCGAAGAAATGATTCAATTTTGTCATCAACAATCAAAATGTGGATGTTGGGACCTTGTAATGATAGGTTCAGTTCATATAATTTCAAAAATATGTCAACAAGAAAGGCTAGCTTATTAAGCCAATCTTCATTATTGAATTTAGAAGACAGAGAAAACTGATGGTCCAGCAGAAATAGTCGAATCTCACCTCGCAATTCATAGACATGTGAAAGTATTTTGCCTCGAGACAACCAACGCACCTCAGTATGTAATAATAGGGCAGTATGTGTTGAACCCATTTCCTGGCACAAAGCAAAAAACAGTCGAGCATTAAGAGGCCTAGCTTTAATGAAATTAACAAACTTAACCACTTCATCCAGAACAGTTTTCAGTTCTTCTGGCATCCCTTTCACCGCTAAAGCTTCTCGATGAAGACAGCAATATCTACCTTCCACATCAGGTGCAACATTTTTTATGAGAGCTAGTACACCCTTAATTTTACCTGTCATCGCCTTTGCGCCGTCTGTACATACGTTTGTGCAGACCTCCCATCTGATATGTTTTTGCATGTAGTTATTTAAGACAGTAAATATATCCTGGCCTGTCGTTGTTGTTTCAGTGGATTGGTATAACAACAGGTCTTCCTGCACAGACTCTTCATAAACGTAACGTACAAATACGAGCAATAGAGCTAATCCTGCTACATCCATTGATTCATCAAGTTGAATACAAAAACCAACAGGGCTGCTTTTTAACCGGTTCACTAGTATTGTTTCACAACCGATAGCTATATCCTTAATGCGACAAGAGACTGTGTTGTCTGACAAAGGAACAGTTTCTGTAAGTTTACTGTATTTTTCACCCAACTTGCATGTCACTATATCCTCCACACACCCCTTTACTAATGATTCTGCAACTGTGTGTGCTTCGCCGGCCCTAGCAATGCGATAGCTGACACGATATGAGGCTTCAAGTGCATTTTTATTGTCTGAGTAAGCAAATGATTTGAGTGTGCTAACTCTCTTTTGTAATTCGTCTCGCTTCGTTTTGAAATAATCAGTGTTTTTCCTTTAAATGTGGATGCTTAGTTTCCAAATGCCGCTTTAACTTTGCAGGATTCAAGATACTGTCTGCTAATACTTAATTACATTCAACACATTGGCCGTCAGGATCATTTAAATTTCCAATAGGCATAAATCCAAAGTTTATATAGCTACTGTCAAACTTATGTTTTTCAGATTTCATAATTGTTTCACTAGCTTCAGTTTCTCTCACCATTGAAGATGAAGATGGTTGTGCATTAACATGTGTAGGCCTATCTCCACTTTCATTTTCGGTAGGCGATTCCGTTCGTTCGTTTTCACTTCCAGATGTTTTTTCTTTTAAAGTAGGCCTATAGCATTTCAACCATTTCTCCATTTTACCAAAATTATGCTAAAAAAGTCGGTTATAGATTTTAGTGATGAACACAATACAAATTTTTACACTGAAAACACTTAAGTAAATAAAGCCTATCAGAAATTAACTTGACAATGCACCACGCCAACGGCTATAGTTATACTGATTGGTTCACAATTAATTACGAAACAAGTGCACATCAAATCAACTGGCATCTTAGAAAATTTTAATTTTAGCGAAAACATATTGATCAAAATTAATTACATCTAAATTCTCACGAGTAAAAATATATATATATATTATTATTATATATATATATATATATTAAAATTTGTCATAAATAATATGACAAATTTTAAATACTATGACAGAATTTATATGATATTTATTTTAAAACAGTACTAACAGAACCAGTCTTTTATAAAATCGTTAAAATTAAAATCTGCCAAATTACACTTTTGCAGTAGCCGAGTAGCTAAAATTTATTTACATGTACTTAGCAGATTTTAATTTTAGCGAAAAATATTTAGTGATCCAAAATCCACGATGGTGCCATTTCAAGTCAGAATAAAAATATAAAATATTATTTAACAAAAAGCCACAAGGTAAAATTATGTATAAATATTAGGACCTTAATTAGACCTTAATATTAAGACCTGACTAGACTGATTAGAAAACGTGTCACGGAACATTGTTAAGCCTCCGTGGAACCCCAGAGTTCCGCAGAACACAGTTTGGGAACCACTGGTCTAATGCAAAGAATTAAAACCCGATTATCCAATCTATTCATCAGTCCTGTCGTATGTTTTCTAGGCTAGGGAATTCATGGTATGAAAACGTCTGTCTGTAGCTCCACTTAACTTCGACATTATGTATTAGTTCTCATTAATTGTGTATATTTCTATCCTTAGTATGTGAATTGTCATTGTATTAATATTTGTCATATGGACTATGGTATGCCAATACTGTAAACTTTTTCATTTTCATTTCCTTTCATATTATCTAAAGAAACAATTTTTATTCAGGAAGAGAATATATGATATGAGGTAGGTATACAATATCAAGGGCGGATCTAGGCATTTCAGTAAGGGAGGTCCAAAGAAAAAAGGGCACCCTCTAAAATAAAAAGGGCACAGTACTAAAAATTGTTTCTTAAAACAGACCATCAATGAGCGAGTGTAAAATCAATTGTATTCTTTTATTAGATCAGTCGCCTCATTTTTCATTTATTCGTTATTTCTCTTCCCCGTGTGCAGAGACGCTCCTTATTTACGTCGTTTCTATTCATTTATATACTGCGTGGTCATTGCAGTTAAATGCACATATTCACGATTTGCGAGGGTGCCCTCTCAGGGCATTGGTTTCTGCCCTATGTAGGAGAATTTCGATTTATGATTGATCGAGGTCCGTGGTGTAATGGTAGCGCATCCAACCGGCAATTGGAAGGCCTTGGGTTCGATTCCCGGGCGGTTCGCCTCATTTTTCATTTATTCGTTATTTCTCTTCCCCGTGTGCAGAGACGCTCCTTATTTACGTCGTTTCTATTCATTTATATACTGCGTGGTCATTGCAGTTAAATGCATATATATATATATATATATATATATATATATATATATATATATATTAGGGTGGCTGTATAAACATTATCTTCAAAACGTTAAGTTCGGAACCCATAATATTGTTCTTATTCCTAAAAAAAAAATACCAATATGTATACAAATCGGAAATGTTTTAGAGGTGCCGCAAGAGTCCAGAAGATTTTAGCTTACAGACTTTTTTGAGTTCAGCTCCAGGTCCCCCTCACCCATAAGGGTGAATATTATCCTCTCAATGGAGGAAGTTTCGTTGGTACTAACAACTCATTGTCACCTGGTTGAACTTTGGAAACCTTCAACTAATGTTTTCTTTCTTGCATCTGGGAATGTTTTACGATGTTCCTCAATGACCTCAAGCAAAATCTGTATCTGTTCCTCATTTCTCGTTACAGAGGCGTTAAAATCATTTATCAATGCTACTTCCCTTTCTGCTATATCATTGACAACATTTATGCTTTTAAGAATCTTGGTAGCATTTTGATAATCTGGAATCTGTTCCCATTGAGCTGGATCTACAGAAGTTAGAAAGTCATCGTCCACCCCTAAAATTGAGAACAGTTGTCGAGAGTTTACTGTGACAAATGATGACAGATCTTTTCCCTCAGCAATCGTTGAACAAATTTTATTTGGAGGGCATTTATTTCCATTTTTTAGGACTGCGACCATCAATCTCTTCATTTCTAAAGGTACACGATCATCGAAGAAAGAGAGACTAATCAGACGTTCACTTAATTACCACAAATGATTACCGAATGCCTTGCCTGCAGATTTGGAGAAGACAGTGTCTGGGTAAGTTTTTAATTGCTGAAGGAGCAGCTCAAGGTCATTTGCAGGAGCTAAAGTTGTTTGGGGGCATTGGAACCATGCTTTTACATAAATCTTTGTAGTGAATAAATTGAATCTTCTTAGAGGTGATATTTCTCTTGATGTTAGCCGAACCTGTGAACGGAGGAGATAAATCTTTATAGACTAAATTACGTTTGCTAGCCAACGTGCACGATGTAGAATACCTGGTTGCATCAGTCTTCATCCTCGTGGGGGTACTCTTCCCAGAAAACATCCATGTTAATTCTAAGGTTTCTCGGCAATCATCTCTTGGTTGACGTTCTTCTAGGTTAGTTTTCCAGAATTCAATTATTTCCTTCCATTCAGATATGTCTAAGGTCACTTCTTTATCACCCAATCACTGGTTCGAGCTTACTCTTATCAATGTTACTCCATTCTAGCTGTAATCGCTTAAATAAAGCAATATCAAGTCCTGATGAGGGACCAAAAAGGACGTCAAATACATTTCCAACTATAATCTCATGGATATGATGACGACAGGCTAGGTGCAGATGATTTTTGTCCAACATTTGTTCAATCAGGATGCAGGCCCCTCCTCTCTTTTCTGTATTACTTGCCGTGGTATCAAACGACATAGCTTTGATATGGTTGATTAAATTCCATTCTTTTACAGTTTCAACAACAGCCTTTGCAATTGCTTTTGCACTTTCGGAGGTAAGTTTAGGGACTGCAAGAAGTTTGCCGATATCTTTACCAGTCACTACCACAGGCAAACGACCGACAGACTTTTTTTCTGTTATATCAGGTAGCATTTTCACATCCCAGTGAACTACTAGGGGGGTTTCTGGAGCAAAGTGTTCAATGATATTAGCTGAAGTTTCTTTTCTATTTTTCATCCTTTTAGTGCAAATAGAATCTCTATTGATCGATAGTGATTCTACATCATATCCTAAACTTTTTGCTGTAGCAGCAACGATATGAGTTGCTGCTCGGTTGCTGATCTTTGTACGGTCTAGAGCTTGCGCTAATTCGGGAGTCATTATATTTTGAGGTCTTGCTTTCTTCAATTGTGGTTGGGTGTCACCCTGAGAAAAACTTTTTAATTTTTGAGATGTCCTATTTATCGAATGGATCGACTCGTTATCACTACTAGTACTTGAATCAATTGTTGCAACTTTACTTAGTTGTATTTCTTTTTCATGTTTTCCCTTGCGGCTAATAAAATTTTGCTCTCTAATTATCTTATTTCTTTCCTTGATTGTTGTCACTTTATCAATGCCATCTATGTGACCTTTCTTTCCACTGCACTGAGCAATAAGAAATTTTTTATCTTCTTCTATTTTCATCATAGACAAAACATTCTCGTATGCAATGTCAAATAGTTAATTGAGTCGTGATGTGAAGTGCATTTCATTGGAAATTTGCTTTTGAGATCGACGGGACTTTCTTTTTCGTAATGCTTTCCATTCAGAATGAAGTTTGAGCAACCGCTTAATAAGATCATGTTTATGCGCAGTTGGAATACTGGCTTTCTTCCACAAACCCATAACACTGTTCAAAGTGTTATTAGCACTATTTTTCAAAGGGAGTTTAATCTCTGAATAATGGTAAAAAAAAAATGTGCCAAAACTTGCTGCTGAGAAGGGAGTTTATCGCCCAATATTTTTTGTAAAGTTGGACCAACAAGCGATATATCTGTCTTAGTACGAGTACTAAACTACTACTAGTCATGATTGCAAAAAAATTGAAAATTTTAGGGCGTGAAACTCCTAACCGTAAATTAAATGGAGCACGAATTACTACCACATACACACTTCCTCAGCATGTAGTTAACTGATGATTTGAGTTGCAGCTTGCTCCTTGCCAGTTTTTCAGATGCCAAAAGTCACAAGAGGTAGTTACATTTATTGATATTATATCATAAATACAACTATATATCTGAAAACATGAATATTTCATATAAACATTTCAATAATAATTTCTGCAAATTTTGCAAAGAAATAAATAGGGTATTTTACTACTGATTAAAAGTACATTACTCTACATTTTCATACTGCCGTGCGCTACCCCTAAATATGATTTGATTGCTTTAAAGAATGGCAGGCTAAATTCTCTCATGATGTAGAACAAAATTTGACCTTCCGAACTCTAAAGTTAAAAAAATAATTTTTGTCCCTATATGCTGAGAGCCACCCTAATATATATATATATATATATATTGATGAATAAAACCACGAAGGAAAGGAAACACAAAATGGTGCTCAAGCGCTTTCGTCTAATGACATCCTCAGGAACACTGAGTGTTCCTGAGTGTCATTAGACGAAAGCGCTTGAGCACCATTTTGTGTTTCCTTTCCTTCGTGGTTTTATTCATCATAAATATTTTTCACGTGTTACCTTCGTGAAATAATTTTCATATATATATATATATGAATAGAAACGACATAAGTATTAAGGAACGTTTCCGCACACGAGGAGGAGAGATAACGAAATAATGAAAAATGAGGCGAACCGCCTGGGAAACGAACCCAGGGCCTTCCAATTGCCGGTCGGACGCTCTACCATTATGCTACGGACCTCACTCAATCACAAATCGAAATTCTCCCAAATAGGGCAGAAACCAATGCCCTCCGGTGGTTCGCCTCATTTTTCATTATTTCGTTATCTCTCCTCCTCGTGTGCGGAAACGTTCCTTAATACTTATGTCGTTTCTATTCATTTATATACTGCGCGGTCATTGCAGTTATTTGCATATATATTATATATATATATATATATATATATATATATATATATATATATATATATATATATATATATACCGAACCAAAAAAAAGATTAGTCTCAAATTCTCAAATGCGCTCATGAGCTTGATAATACCTTTAAGTTATATCCCTTTATGAGGAGTATCGAGTATCTGCGACGCCATGATAAAAAGACACCTCTGTGTGCCAGTTTTAAATGGAAAAAATTAAAATATAGCAAAATCCTTATTAAACAATGAAAAGTTAACGCATAGCAACATACAAAAATATTAGAATATCTTGTCAGGTGTTACAAAAAAAATAGAATGTCCGGCAATATAGAGGGTGTCTCAAAAGTCACTATCTATTTTGAAAAATAATGGGAATTACGAAAAACTGGTTTAAGACATGAAAAACATATTTATTTCAAAGTAAGTGCCACAAAGAATTAGTGCTATTTATTTATCTGTCTCCACATGGCGACCATCAGTGTTTCTACAGAGCTCAAAGCGATAAGTTGTTTCCCGGAACACACTTTCCAGCATTTGAGGTGTTATTTTCTGAACTGCATCGGTAATACGATTTCGAAGTTCGGCTACATCACTAATTCTTCTACCAGTGTACACCTTAGACTTAATGAAACCCCAGGCGAAAAAATCTAATGGTGTTAAATCGGGTGAACGTGCTGCCCATGGTTGTGTTCCTCCACGACCAATCCAGCGACCGGGGAAGCGTCTGTCAAGATAATCACGTACAATTATTGCATAATGGCACGGTGCTCCATCCTGCTGAAAAACTACTGTGTCAAGAATGCCATCTGTAAGAAGTTGAGGTTCGAGGAATTGTTCAAGCATGTCAAGATAATAAACCAATTAACTTTTTTTAAATACACAAATTTGACAGGACATGAAGTTATTTAGCTACACGACATGGGTAGGAAACGTGACATAACAGAGGGACAGAAGCGGACGATTCTTGAGCTAAAATAATCTGGGCGACAACAAGCAGTTATTGCTTATATTGTGTAATGCAGCCATTCTAGTTTCAAAAATCTTTCAACGATCTACGAATGAATCTTCAGATACCAGGACACGATCGAACTGTGGGAGAAATCGCCTTACTACTGAGCGTGAAGATAGAAGATTGAAGAATATTGCACTCACAAACAGATTTGCATCATCTTCAATGATTCAAAGATGTGGAGAAAGTCTGGAACTCAAGCTTCCAAACCAAAAACGTTACGCCGCCTTTATGAACTGGAGTTTTAGTTACGAAAACCGAAAATTAAGATGATGTCAAATGCAAAGCAAAAGAGAAGATGACTATTCTGGTGCAAAGAAAGAGTTGTATGTACTGCAAACGAGAGGCAGAAAGTGCTTTTTTTCAGACGAATCAAAGTTTTATGTCATTTGGTAACATGGGTCCACGAGTTTGTCGAAGAAATTCTGAAATGTATCATGAAAACTGTCTGAAGCGATAGGTCAAATTTACGGCGTGTGTGCTAGTGTGAAGTTACATTAATGCAAATGGTGTGGGCTCATTTGCATTTGTAAACAGAACTGTCAAAAGGCACGTTTATCAAGAAATCTTGAAATACTTTATGCTGAGATTTGCAGAACAGCTGTATGGAGACAAACTATTTATTTTTCAACATGACCTGGCTCCAGATCATGCGGGTCGTGCAACATCTGCGTGGTTTGATGATCATGAAATTGAAATACTATCATGGCCAGCTAATTCTCCCGATCTTAACCCGATAAAAAATCTATGGAATATTGCTAAGCAGAAGGTCCAAAAGCCTAAACCAGGAACACTTAGTGAACTGAAGAGATATTTGATGACAACCTGGCTATCGATAACTACAAAAGAATGCAAGAAGCTTGTCGACTCGATGCCACGTCGACTGGAGGTCGTAATTAGAGCTAAGGGTGGACCAGTAGTTTGGCCACAAAATGCAGGGGCGGCTTCTTAATGAATGCAAGGCATGCACTGCATGCGTAAATAATATACTCAATGAATTTAAAATTATTATTTAAGTTCAAAAAATAAAGTTAAAATTATTATTAATATTATTAATATAATATTGGTTCTATCCTCGGTTACTACATAACTCATAAGAATACCATAAAAGACAAAATACAGCTTATCTAATATGTACTACACTGTAATGCATGTGACTGCATGCGTAAGTAAAATTACCACGAGCCGCCACTGGCAAAATGGTAGAGTGCATATGCAATGTTGATCAAATGAGTGCCAGTGCCACCCACCCCACAACACTTGTTGCAAGGTGTCAACCCCCCTCCCCCAGTGACAAGCCCCAGGGTGTCAAAAAAGGGGGATTCCCCCAGCAAGCTGGGGAGTCCACCTAACCTCTTTGGGTAGAAGGTGGGACGGCCTCACCCCCCCAAAGGGGTATACCTAACCTAAGAGAGAGAGGAGGAGAGAGAGGGAGAGACCAGCCAGCTTCTGCCAGATGCAGAAGCTTAATGAGAGCTCAGGTAGCATTACTTGGCTTAGAACTCGAAATCCGCCAGTTGGCTTAAGCAGCCATTTGACAGTTGGCTTAATCCGCCAGTTGGCTTAGAAATCATAAATGGCCTGTATATATTAATAACCTTCGAACGAATCAAAAGCGCATACAAATGCACATATACTCCCCGACTATACGCCCATAGATCCCCTATTATTACAAGCACACAACTATATATACGTTCATAGGTCTACAACTCCCTCCATCATCACCCGTTTACGCCATCTACACGTCATAGATCTTCTACAACACACACACACACACACACACACACACACACACACAGGTGTATGTGTATATATTAATTAACTTTTCAGCTGCCAGATTGCGCTATTCAAATATTCTTGACAGTTGGCTTAGAAATCCGTCAGTCGGCTTAGAAGGCGTAAATAGCCATTTGATATATATATATTCCTATTTCCTTTCCCCAGTTATTCCTTAATATTATATACAACCAAAAGAAATAAATAAAACACCAATACATCATTCTGTTTATTTAGACGAGTTAAGGGAAATAATTCATGAAATATATAGGAAATAGATATACATTAAAAAATAATATACAACAAAAATACACACATTAAGCGAAGGATATATATACATTTTTAAATAATAATAATATTAGTACAGGATAAAACTATATAACAATTTAATATAAGTACGAGCAAATACGCCCTTATATATATATATATATATATATATATATATATATATACCAAAACTTATACAAAAAATAATAATAGTACAAGGATAAAACTATATATATATAAACAGCAAAACTTATATAAAATCAAAATGCATACACCTTATGTTCTACCGCGCTTAACTAAAATACTAAACTCGCACGTGATCGAGTCTACAGTTACATCATTGATGCTTTGTACTATACAATAAATACGATTTAGCACTATTTCACCACTCAAGGTGTGCGGGTGCCTATACTCGATGTAAAGGGCCTTCATATCGTTCAATACTATTTTTGTGCCCACCTTACAATTGGTTGGCAAATTATCTATAAACAAAGACAGAATACAATCAAAAGCACGCAAAAAGAGGGCGTCGTTAGCCACAGTATCGTTATTAAATTCAAGTTTATAAACACTCATTTCCAATCGAGGTTTTTTTTTTTACCGATCTGAGCTTTTCAATCGTGAATTCTTCTTCACAACGCATAGCGGCAGTTGAAATAATCTAAATCGTAACGACAGCACTTTATTATATAAAGATACAACTCTTCAGGGTGAACAGTGTAGGCGAGCTCTGCCCTGTACCGCTCAAGTCCTTTGTACCAAAGTTCATAATATTTTCAAGAGTCTAAACCATTTAAATAAGCATCCAGCTCTAGACCATTCTTGCCATGTTCATTCTTACATTCGATATACCCGTCAAGCAGAGCGGTGTATGCGTAGTCAAGAACCGTATCAAAATAAACCATATTCGTAACACGTTCGTCTAATATAGGTTTTAGTTTGCGGAAACCTGCGATTTCAAACATTCTGTCGAGGATGAAGCGGTTTCGCGTAGGGACAAGAACGTTATTATCAGAGGCATTCTTCCACATCAGTCGTATATCAGTGCATGACTGATCGTTATTTATACACAACGTACAAACAATGGCAAATGAGGGGTATCATTAATCTGTTCTCTTCTTGTACCTACACCTGCAGGTATTTTATAACGGTCCTCACCCCACTTCTCAACTATCACGAAGACTCTATTCATCTCCTCAACACTTAAATAACAACATTACGTTTACCAGAGCTTGCTTGTGTACAAGTCGTTTCAAGTACATAGTTAATGGCACCGGTTTTACGTCTGAACACACGCAGTGACTTCATCACGGACACGTCGTATATGGCATTGAGAATGCTGCTCAAAGGAAACTCCATCGTTTTCTATTATGAGAGTGCACAACCAGTCGGGTCAAGCTCTGAGATGACTATGTGCAACCGGTGCGCTGTTTGGCTCGGGGACAGGTGTTGAGGAGTCAATCATACCAAGCGTTAATGTTTCGTGTACGGGTTTGTTCCAGCATGAATCATACGAGTACTTGTATCCATTATACCGGGCATTTTTCCGATACATGGGGCAATATCGGTTTTAATGTTTCATTGGAATGCGCACTAGACGTTCATTTCCACAAACTAAACACATTAACAATCCGGCGCACTATTTGAGAGAAACATGTGCCCGTATTTATCCTTTTTGTTTAACAATCGATACTTCGAAATTTTATTAAAAATTCACACATGCCTTTAGCCACAACCTCACTGCGAACCTCGTCATGATCTACAGATCTACAGAAGCTAAGGCTAACAAAGACCCTAAGATCCACTCTAAGGTTAGCCCGAGAGAAAGGAAAGAGTAGGGGGTTAAGAGAAGAAAATAAGGGGTTAAGTAAGTAGCAACACCTATCACTCGTGGGTTAACATTCATTCAGAAAAAAAAAAAAAGACTCACCATCATCATCCGCCGGCCACTGCCGACAAGTCAGAAAAATAGTCGGAGAGAATAGGAAAGGGGTGAAAGATGAAAAGAAGTAAACTAAGAACACTTACAAACCATGCAAACACAGTCTTAACTCACAGTCATACCATGCAAACTACAGACATGCAAGTAAAGAGAGTTACAGACATGCAAGTAAGGAAAGGATAAGAAAAAAAGTAGGTAAAGTTCAACAAAAAGTGGGTTAGTTTACTCTACAAGCTACATCTACGTTCATGTTAGTCTAATTTTTCTTTTTTTTATTGCTGGCATCACAAGCTGGCATTAATCGTCAACATGCTCATCCTCGACCACCACCCCCAGAGCTCCTGTTACTAATTGTTTTTTTATTTTAAACAACGTTAATATTTTCAAAATGCCTATCTAAACGGTTCTTAAACATATTAACGCGGGTAGAATGAACGACTGACGCGGGCAGATTATTCCATTTATCAATTACTTTAAACGTAAAGAAGTTTTTAGCGATATTAGTAATGAAACGTCTGCCACCCAACTTAAATCCGTTATTACAAGTATTGCTATTATCGAAAGTGAACAGTTTGTCAAAATTTACGTTATGAATGTTATTAACCATTTTGAAAACTTCAATAAGCCCTCCCCTTAATCTCCAAGTTTCGAGTGAATGCAAGTCTAACACTTTAATTCTATCTTCATAAGGCTTGTTGCGCAATGACGGAATTAGTTTCGTGACACGACGCTCAACCCTTTCTAACCTATCAATATCCTCACGCAAATACGGGCACCAAAACTGAACGGCATATTCTAAGTGAAGCCTGAATAGGGACTTGTAAAGGGGCAATATAATATCCTTCGATTTAAATTCGAAATTACGCGCTATGAAGCCTAACATCCTATTAGCTTTTGCGCAAGACTCCAGGCACTGGTTCCCAACTTTTAAATCCTTAGATACGCGTACGCCTAAATCTACTTCCTCGTCAACGCTCGCTAACTCTCTATCATCCATCGTGTACGTGTAATTAATGTTACGAGAACCTACATGCAAAACTTTACATTTCTCGACGTTAAATTGCATCTGCCACTTATCCGTCCACTCCATAATCCTATTTACATCGTCTTGGAGCCTATTTCTATCGTCCTCGTTAACAACCTTACCGCCTATTTTAGTATCGTCCGCGAATTTTGACACGTTACTAGTCAATCCTACATCTATGTCGTTAATGTAAATTACGAATAGCAATGGGCCTAACACTGAACCCTGTGGAACACCGCTACCTACATCCAACCACCCCGATTCACTACCATTAACAACGACCATCTGTCTCCTAGCACGAAGCCATTCCTCTAACCCAGTGGTGCACAAACTTTTTTGATGTGAGGGCCAAGCGAAGAAAATAACTAAATGTATTAACCTACTTACTTTCCATCTAAGTCATAAATTGGGTCACTTTTATATTCTAACTTTTTCATTGAATTGAAAAGACCCGTGGGGCCACTGAAAAGACCCGTGGGGGACACATTTGGCCCGCGGGCCAGGGTTTGTGCGTCACTGCTCTAACCAGTTAGCTACCTGACCGCGTATACCGTGCGCTTTAACCTTCGCAATTAATCTTCTATGCGGAACTGTATCGAACGCCTTTTTAAAATCTAAATAAATAACGCCAGCCGCTCTATGCCTATCGTATTCGCGCACTATTTCGTTATAAAATTCCTACAAATTAGTTAAACAAGATCTATGGCGTCGAAACCCATGATGACTACTATTAATCAAATCTCTACTTTCTAAATGATCGATGATACGATCCCTAACTACGGATTCCAAAAGTTTACCTACAATTGACGTTAAGCTAATGGGCCTATAATTACTAGGTACCGTGCGGTCGCCTTTTTTAAAAATGGGCGTGACGTTAGCTAATTTGAAGTCTTCAGGAATAATCCCCGTTTCGAGTGACTGATTAAAAATCTTCGTTAAGGGGCCTACGATAACGTCTTTCAAATCTTTCAAATGTCTGGGATAAAAAGCGTCAGGGCCTGGAGCCTTGCTAACTTTTAGCTTATCGATATAATGCGCAATCTCACCCTCGTAAACAGTTATTTCATGTCGGGGACATTATTTACGTCTTCTCCGGTAAAAACTGTCGCAAAAAAGTTATTGAAAATACCCGCCATCGCCTGAGCGTCAGAAGCCAAAGCGCCGTTAACATCCACTAGAGGGCCTATGTTATCTTTTATTGGCTTACGATTATTGACGTATTCAAAAAACGTTTTTGGATTATGTTTACTATCCACAGCTATAAGTATTTCTAAATTACGCTTAGCATTCCTAACTGATCTTTTAACCTGACGTCTAAGCTCGATATATCTATTAAAGTTAGCTGTCGTGCCATTGCGCTTATTAAGTCTATACACTCTGTTACGCTCGTTTATGAACTCGCCTATTTCCCTAGTCCACCACTTGGGCCTACCATGATTTCTAGCGCGCTTGGGCCTACGAGGAATAAACTCCCTTTCAATATTCATAAAACTTTCTTTAAACGCCTCCCAATGCAAATTTGTGTCATTTACCATAAATAAGTTATCCCAGTCCGCTACTCTCATCCTATCCGCAAAACTATCAAAATTAGCCCTACGAAAATCAGGGACTTCTATTACGTTACTATCCTTAGTGTTTTCTATCGATAACTTAAACCTAAGAATTTGATGATCACTACATCCTAAACTCTCGCCTACTTCTAAACTATCGACTATATTTTCGCCGTTCGTCATCACCAAATCTGAAATATTGTCACCGGGCGTTGGTTCAGTAACTATCTGTCGTAAAAAATTATCCTCCATGAACTCAATCAATCTCAAACCCTCCGCATTACCAGTAAAAGTCTCGTAATATACATTAGGGCAGTTAAAGTCTCCGACAATTATACTATTCCGATTGTCAATAAAATTAACAAGAAGTGAGTAAAATCTAGTATCGGTGTCGAAGAGTTGAACGGGAGGTCTATAAACAACAACAAAATTAAAACTAATACTACGCGCTCTAACTTCAACGCATATCGCATTAAATGCTGCCGGAAAATCTATCTTAACCTCGATAGCCCTAAGGGAATTACGAATGTACAGCAAAACGCCGCCACCAAACCTCTGTAACCTATCATTAGTAAAGAGTTTAAAACCCGGTGTATCAAGTTCCCGCAACAAGTCCCGAGTCACGGTTTTTAACCACGTTTCAGTGATGGCAACTATATCGTAGTTGCCGGAATAAATTATCGCCTTAAATTCGTTTAATTTATTTCTAATACTACGCGCGTTACAATAAAAGACGTTTAAGTTATTTTTTACAACGGGCCGGAGTTTTAAACTATTTTTCACGTCGGGCCCGCGTTCCCAGGACCCACAACGTTTAAAGAAGGCTTCGACCTATACAGCTTTCGTACATTTTCGTCTATTAACCTACCTAGCCTAGCATTACCTATTTCATTAAAATGCACCCCATCTTTTATAAAAAGGCTAGGATCACTGAATTCGGACCACAGCTTTACGAAGGGTACATTTTCCTTAGCACAAATCTCTTCTAATTTATTATTGAAAAATATTGTTTTTGACGTAATCCTAAGACCCAACCCGTGCCTAGGGGTAATACTTAGAACTAAAGACCTATGTGACCTCTCCTTCAGGGACCTAATTAACCCCTACATCTCTCCAAAAGGTCAGGCACTCTCGTATCGGGCCTATACGAGTCGTTGCCTCCTACCATCGTCACCAACATCGAGTGACGAGACGCAACGTCAATCCTATCCACTTCGTCTCTAACTCTGTCAACCCTGGCCCCTGGGAGACAGACCCTCCTCCTCTTGGTTGGATGCCGTTCAACGAACTCTTTGTCCATGTGGCGCACTAAAGAGTCCCCAATTAAAATAATTTCCCCCTCATTCACGTCCCTTTCCAAATGGGCGAAAGGGTTCGAAACCTTGATAGCTCCACCCTTAACTTCTCTAAATCCCTCCCCATCTACTACTCTCGTACCAACCTTAACTCCTTCCTCAACTCTATCCAACCTTCCCGACAAACTACCTAAACTAGAAACTAGGTTACGCACCTCACGTCTTCAACGTCAGTATTGGTTCAGCTTTCGTCAACCGTAGCCCTACCCCTGCCCTTATCAAGCGTTGCAAGTCTTTCCGTTACCTCACGTACACCGCGTTTTATGTCAACTATTTCCTCCATTAACTCGCAAAAGAAACAAACTGATCTCTCGGTAATCGTCATAGGACCGCCGTTATAATCTTTAAATTCTGAATACCACCGGTTTATCCTGCACCTAACACACGACGGTTTCTGCGACGGCATCGCGCAGTTAAAAATTAGTTTATAACCGTCACAAGTTTAAGTTAAATTAAGTCGGCACGCTATGAAAACTTCTAAATCGCTAAAAACCACTAATATTCAATTACTTAACTATAACAATGTGAATATAAACGCAAATATATAAAATTCAAAACTTTCCAAAAGTAAAATTCTTAGCAATATACAAAAGTAGATGCAATATCAGAGAGCTCAGAAAATGCGTCCTTTCAGTACAGAGTCTGGCTGACGAATGATATATGTGAATGTATTGATAAAAGTACTTTAGCTTGTCCATGATGAGAAGGTTTACATTCTCAGCCGCAGGGTACGCGTCCTCGGTATGATGCAGCATGACATAATACCCCCTGTCACTCCACTCATCAACAAGTAGGGTTGCCAAGTGTCCTTTATTTCAAAGGACTTCTTTATTTCAGCTCATGTGTCCTTGTCCTTTGATAAACTCGGAAAGGACGCCGTATGTCCTTTAATTCAGTAATTGACTCTCAAAATTTTATTCATCACTACAAATTTGAGCCGGAGATGTTTTCAAACTTAATTAATTCGTCAATCGGGAGAAGTGAGATTCAACATTCAGATGTGATTTCTAGTAAATCAGAATTGGCAATCCTGCCCCCATTGCCCGTTGCCATTGTCACCCTTGCTGGAGAGGAACGAGGAAGGCATCGCCCGCTAACATATTTTTTGTGCTTTGCCAAATTTATAAATAAATAAAGGCTTCATTCATTATAATGATTTGTAAATATTTTCCTGTCTTTAATTCACAAAATATAATAAAGAAATTTAAAAATGTTTCATTTCAATACAGTAGTGTGATTTTACAAGTGTACGACTTTCTAGACATATTTTATCTATGAATATAATAAAGAAATTGTAAAAATATTGCACAAGTAAATTTTTATCATGATAAGCAATGGAATATACGGTAGCGTGCAAGTGTTCTTTATTCAAGATCTGTTGACTTGGCAACCCTATCAACAAGGCTCACTACCCATACCCGTTGCTTCTCTTCTGCACGCGTTGTTTCTTTCACCTCACGGTATATGTACGCTTTTATACAGTTTAGCCCAACAACGTAGTCCATTACATCGTTTGTGTCGCGAAATCCGGCAATGCTCTCGCCAGAATATCCATAGAGTATTTGAACATCTTGTTCCTCAAGCTTCGCGCGGTTCAATTAGCCTTAAAAGTCTCAAAGGAGGTGGGGGGGGGGGCTAGGCCGTCTTTCACTATTCACCACAGCTTCCGCCTTTACCGAATACCACTTCATAAACGTCGAACACGCAATATCAAAAGTCGCCATCACTGTTTTTCGTCTACGTGAGAAAATACACCTCTGAGCTCCAAGGCTTGCAGTAGCCAACTGAGCATGCAGGGGTAGAGATATGCCCAGATAGTAGCAGGAGTCACGTGACCCTTTGATCGAGCCTACAGTGGGCGGAGCTTAGGACTTTTTCTTGTATATACACACACACACACGCACACACACACACACACATACAAAGGAGAAAATGAAACACTAATTGAAACATTTACAAATATACGTAATAAATAAACATATCGTTAACAACAGACATATATATCATTCAGGTACTATGGTACCCAAAGGGTACGGTATCATAGGTGCCATCTTCCCACCTCACACTCTGTGTGCGTACCTCTTTCTAAAACCTCGTTAGGTGTTGCTCCAATCGCGCGATGGTGTGAACGGTTGTATGACGAGGCCAATGATCCCAGAATGTTTCATTGGCCTCGTTCAGAAAGAGGTTTAGAAAGAGGTACGCACATAGAGTGTGAGGTGGGAAGATGGCCGTCCCACCTTCTCCCCAAAGAGGTTAGGTGGACTCCCCCCCTTATTTTGCACCCTGAAGGTTGGCACTGGGGGAGGGGGTTGGCACCTTGCAACAAGGTGGGTGGGGTGGGTGGCACTGGCACTCACTTGATCAACATTGCAATTGCATATGCACTCTACCATTTTGCGGCCATACTTCTGGACCAACTAAATACTATGGCACAGAGTTAAAAAGTATTTTATAAAAGTTTAATATATTGGCAGTACTCAAGAAACGTAATAAATTTATTCTATTTTTTGTAACACCTGACAAAATATTTGAAGGGTTCGAGGTTTCTCTCCTAGGGTGACGTCCCTTCCCCGGTGACCCCCAGATGTTACCATTTCATACTTGCTGTTTCGATCATTGCACCGTTCATGGTTGGGGGTTGGGTGTTGAAGACAGTAATACACGACAATAATAGTGTTACCGTATCACAAACTGCACGATAATTATAATGGTAACATAGTCATTTATTTAGTTTTCTTCGTGTGGTTTTACGCTCAAACTTTAATTTCACCTAAGTATCGTAACATTGTTTGTCGTTCTACTTTTCAAATTTTCTTTTAACTGTTGTTATAAAACACTAAGTTTTTATACTTTTAATCTTGTTTATATTTTTAATCTTGTTTCTCACAAATTAAATTAAATTATACAATTAATAAATGAGGATAAACCTTGATCGGAAACCAAGTAGGCCTAAAGAAACGGGATAGGCTTCGCGCGTGACAAGAATAAAAGCTTTGGGCGGAACAGAAATAGGTTAGGGCTCGAAGAGAAAGCTACCCCTGCAAAGGCCATTGGGGAGAATTGAAATGCATTTACCTTACCGTCTCAAGTTCATATTAAAAGTGAGCCCAATCTCCCACGGGCTTGATGGAACTATTAAAATAAAAATGACAAGGGAGGAAAAAATGCGATCTTCTGATGGATTGTGCACAACCCGCTCTCTATAACAAGTTCGTCTCCACTCATTCCACCAACTGAATCATTTGAGCTCTGCCTTTTTCCCCATCAGAATTTGCGTTTTTACTTCGCATTGGTAAAATAATCTCACGTTCCTTTTCTGTCTGATCCTGGAACTTACAAATAATTTTAAGTACATATATTATGAGTTTCGCGAATTCCTGTTTTATATTATTTAATTAACTTATCTAACCTATTTCACAAGATTAAATTTTGATATTTATCTCAGGTACTGTGTTAACATTAATCTATTTTCACTGACGTAATTCAATGAAAATGAAGGCGTTATATCACGTGACTATTATCCTTATGCCTAATTGGCTGAACATTAATTCGTTCCTAAACACGTATGAACATATTTAGACTTGTCTGGCTGTTTTCGTGCCAGAAATCACGTCCATTTTCCAAATTTATTTTAGGCCTACATGAGATTTCTGTGTTAATTATTTATGTTTTTCGTTTATGTATTATAAATTTTATTTTTTTTTATTTATTAATAAAGCCCCAATTTTTACAATCCCAACATATTCTAATATTTTGGCCTGTCGCTATGCATTAACTTCTCACTATTTAATAAGGTGTTTGTTTATTTTAATTTTTTCTTTTCAAAACTGGCACACAACAGTGTCTTTTTATCCTAATAACGTCACAGATATTCGATATTCCTCATAAAGGTGTATAACGTAAAGGTATTATGAAGGTCATGCGCGCATTTCAGACAGTATTCTGTTTTTGTGGTCCAGAGTTTTATATATATATACAGTATATATACCAGGTGTAGCATGTAACGATATGAATTTTGCATTACCGTTACTGCTTTTCCAGTTTCATTCTGAAAGAAGTAGGGACCTACTGGACCAGTGCTTCTCAATCAGGTGAATGGTTCACCCAGGGGTAAATGAGATCAGAATCAGGGTGAATGAAGAATGTAAATTTTTAGTGGGGAAGAGCTTATTGGTAAAAAAAAAAAAAAAAGGTTCGTTACAGTGTTTGTGAAAAGCAATTTTTCAACGTGATCCTATAGATTTTGACCTAAGGACCACGAAACAGGTGCGCAAAAAATCTGGCCCCAAATAAGGTTACCAGCGTGACTTTAGAGGTCATTCAAGGTCATATGTGTCAAAAACTGAAAACACAACGGAGGGTCCTACGAAGGCCGTATTGGTGTCAAATGAAAGCTCTTATTAAGACAAAACACTTTTATTTTGCGGTATAAAGTGGTGGGGTCACCCATGTGACCTATACATGTGATTTAAGGTCAAAAAACAAAATTAACTAAAAATGAATGTAATGTAATGAGCTGAGTTACTACGGGGCTCCAATAAACCTTAGCCCCCCCCCCCCGCCCATGGCCTAAACCATTAGAGGTACAGTAAAACTAAACATACCTTACAAAAGAGAATTTAAACCTGCATTTAATGAGAAACAATTAAAACTTGGTGTTCCCGCCATTGGCTTCCAAAACAGCCTGAATTCGCTTTGGGTAGCTTGCCAAGAGTGACGTGAATAGATCTTGATCGTTACGCAAATTTGCTAAAACAGTTTCAATGTGTTGCGTCATTGTATCCTTCGAAAATCGATTTGCTGCAGGTTATTGAAACAAGAGACATTCAACCTTGTCCTTTATAACTGATCCAATGTGTTCACAGACGTTCAGGTCAGGAGAATTTCCTGGCCATTCTTCATTTCCAAAGAAATCGATTTCATGGTTCCGCAACAACTGTTGAGTGGCTAATGCCTTAAAGCAGGGGTCTTATCGTGCAGAAGTGTGACCTGATCGACATCCATAACATTGTTTGGGTTTCTTAGAAAAGGAATGACATGCTGGGATAGAATAATATCACGAAAATACTGTCCATCCCAACTCTGACCATTTGGCTTCAGCACCCACATGAGCTTCTTTGCAGTGAATAAAACAAACACACCAACACAGTCTGGACTTTTTAATAATTCGCGATAATGTTCATTGTCATCGATTTCATCTGGTTGTGTGGCCCACACTCGATCATTTTGGTAGTTAGGCCGACGTGTTACGTAAACAAAAAATTCATCGGAGACAGCTAAATGCATGAAATCATCCACATCCCAATCTTCAAGATAATGGGCAAACCACATTCTGTCATCGATGTTAAGTTGAGTTTTTCTTGGCTTTGGAAGTTCATGCCAAGGCTTTAAACCTTGCCTATGACAGTACAGTCGAATGATCTCACCACTAACGATCTTTCCTCTCAACACTTCGATCTCTCTAGAAAGTTTAGCACAGCTGTTTTTCCGCTTACGCGTACCGCTTTCAATGATGTCCTTTGTTTCCTGAGAGAGTGGCAAATTTTGGCGCCCAGATTTGGTTGTAACCATTTCACATTCATCCAAAGTTTTATTCCAATTTCTTTTGACGAAGTCCTCACTTCTTCGCAACTTTTTGGCAACCCATGAACGTGTTATAAAGATGGCTCCAGCATCACGAGCTTCCCGAAATGTTATTGCTCGTATGCGATCTATCACACGTTACCTCTCCGAATCACCAATTAATTGAGAAGCCATTATATTATCACTTTATCAGCTAGAGTAATTTTAATACCTGCAATAAATAAAGAATTTTATATATTTTTATAATCACTAAAAACTATTTCGATATAAGTAAACATGTAAGCTGCAAATGAGGGGGGGGGGACTAAGGTTTTTTAGAACCCCTTACATAAAAGTAATATCTATTGTTTGGAACTTAAAGTATATTTCATTTATTCTACCAGGTTTCGGAAACTTCAGGTAGCTTATCATTAAATAAGAGAAAAAAGATAATGTTTTAAACAAAAAAATATGAATTATAAATCAGTGTGGGTAACTGACTGTGATGGAATTCTCAACTAAGACTGGTATAAAGTTCTGCTTTCTAATCTCTTCAGTAACTGCATTAAAATATTCAAGAAACCTGACTTTTTATAATTTGGAACGAGTAAAAATAACGAGTTGAATGGGTCATAGATTAAGTTTAGAAATTATATTGATCTCTTCTGTACACTTTTCACTAATCACTTCGAGCACGAACATTTGCATAACTGCGTACAAGCAAGATTTTCCTTCTTGTACGAGCAAGGAGCCCTGCACTCCTTGTTGCAGCCACATTTTATAGTGAGGTGAAGCACTTGAGTGACAGTGCCTTGAGATGTCCACACAGGTACAAGACTATTGTCATCTTCCTGCCAGCCGAAGGAACAGGGGTCTTCATCCTGGAGATACGTTTGCATCCAGATCGATGCCCGGTACAGGGCCGTCGAAGATGCAGGTGAAGTGCGTTTTGGGTTGGTGGAATGCGCTGGACATCCTGGCTCCTTTGACTGGACATGTTCATCCGAAGAACATTAACCTCAACAGTAGTTGAATTCGGGTCATAAAGCCGACATATAAATGACTCGATAATAGCTAATTCATCACCATTTACAGATTGGAAGGGGGACCTGAAGACCTTCGCAAGTGTTTCTATAACTTCTGAGTGCCTTTGCCAGGTTTTCTACCAAATACGTTTACCCTTGTTCTTCAATCCATTTGTCGTGTCACAACCTGATACGGCATGAAACATTGGTAGTCCAAGGCAGCTTTCCAGACCAAGGTGCTGATAGAGACGATTGACATGCAACACCTGCTGATGTTTCCCACTACGAAGGCGATCCATAGTTCAATGCTCGGCTTTATTGACTGTAAACGGCCGAATTGTCCCACGAGAATGACAAGAACGTCCGTATTTTCTGTCCGGACAAGAACAGAGTTACGATTCTGAAGGGCAATGACGAGATGCACAACGATTCATGTCATTTCCAGGCCCCACATGCACAACACGGTCATGTGAAGTCAAATACAAATCCTTGTTGTTGGGATAGTATTGGTTTTTAACCGCTTCGTTTGTCAGAAACGCGAACAGCTCTTCTTTATTAGAGGAGTCTGCCAGAAAATGTTTCCACTTTTTCTGACCTTGAGGAAACTTTGCTGATCCTCTGACTCGTTGTCGTGTTCCTCCACCAGCGCCATCGACTCTCTGACTTCGCGTATTGCCTTTGATGCTTTTTGAGAAGTATCGATCCCATACTAAGTCAAGGCGATCGCAGGGACCACTTGTTCCGTACTTTCCCGCAAACTTTCATTAAATATGAAGCGCCCTGTTATTGATACTGCCCTATAACAGATCACCGCTGCCTTCACGAGAATCTTGGCATTTCCTTCCCAATCTTTTTCGATAGCTTCTGAGATAATTTTAGGTATTTCCTGGGAGACGACTAAATAAATACGACGACGGGATCCTTGTTGTGCTTGGAAATTAGGAAAGCGTCCGAGAATGTCGTTCTTGAGACGAATCTGATTGATGTTTTGGATTGTGTCTCCAACCATAGATTGATAAGTATGTACCAGTTCACGCATGCAGAAGACACTAATCCCATTAGCTATATCATCTTCGATTTTGCTTATCAACTTCTCCTTTGCTACTTCAGTTGACGACCAATCTTCGGACATTGGATTTATCTTTCTTTTGTAGGTACGTTCGTATGTGGTATAGCAGTCACGATGATACATAATGTCCAAAGCAACAGCATCACCTTCCGACAGGATGCCAATCAAGCGATGATCTTTAAGTTCGAGTGACATCCTTTTCATTTTCTTAGCCACGTTATGTGTAGAGCATTTGTGCAATTTTCTAGATTGGTCCTTCTGGAAGAATATACGTACACTGCTGCTTTTGTAAGGCAGGTTCGGCTAGGCGGCTTGACGTACGCCGATCGCTCTTCTTTGATTTCTTAATGGAGTGTTCTGCTCTTCGAAGCCTGTCGGGGAAAACAGCTTCCTACATGACGCGTGCAATAATGCCCCGTTCTCCTTCCATGAACGATGATCAACACTGTCAACATCGAATTCAACTGGCAGGTTATCCAACTCCTTGAATCTCCGAGCCCGAACCAGAAAGTCTTCGTATGCAGAATCATGGCCAGAATGTTTACTAGAAAGGGGACAGTTCAGCTTCTCTCCAGTATCCCTCTGAACAGATGGCGCACAGCTCCCAGTCCATAATCTAAAACATAAAGAGAAACATTATTAACCAGTTTGACAGTTGACTGTTATGTTTCAGTGCATGTGAAAGCATTTGTAAATAAAGAAATTAAACTTCGTTAACATGGCTGTAAAAATATTTTTACGTCATTCTACAGGGTGTCATTCTACAGGGTGTCCGGCATCATAGGAGAAATTCATATTTTTCTATTTTTACAAACCATAATTCATTTTTCTCTTTCTACAGGCCATAATGTCTGTGAGCAAGGAAGAACGAATCCAAATAATTCGACTCATAGGAAATCGGAGTCAAAGAAAGGCCGCTGCTGAATTTAACAGACTGCATCCAGACCGCGAACCAATAACACAGAGTTGTGTTAGCAAACTTGTTGCAAAGTCTCTTTGACTTCGATTTCCTATGAGTAGAATTATCTGGGTTCGTTCTTCCTTACTCACAGACATTATGGCCTGTAGAGAGAGAAAAATATGAATTATGGTTTGTAGAAATAGAAAAATATGAATTTCTCCTATGATGCCGGACTTATGGGACACCCTGTATATTTTGCCCTTTTTTTTTTACCTTGGTTGACCTTAAATGACCTCTGGAGGTCAAATGGTTGACCACATCACTTTATACCTCGAAATGAAAGTGTTTTGTCTTGATAAGAGCTTTCATTTGACACCCGTACGGCCGTCGTAGGACTCTCTGTTGTTATTTTTAGTTTTTGACACTATATGACCTTGAGTGACCTCTAAAAGGTCAAGTTTCAAGTTGTGACCTTATTTGAGGTCAGATTTTTGGCGCACCTCCTAATTCGTGTTCCTTGGGTCAAAATCTATAGGATCACGTCGAAAAATTGCTTTACACAAGCAGTGTAACGAACTATGGTGCCGCCGACCCCACTATTTATTTTGTTGAAGCAATTGTTGAATGTTGGATATTAAAAGCATTGAATATTTTCTTCTTCCACAGTAAATAATTTTCATCTTGTAGTTTGTAGTGTGATAACTAAAAATGAAACATAATAACGAGCACTGAAAATTAAAAAGATTACTTTTTCCACTGTAGTCGAAGTGGGGTGTGAGTTTTTGAAAAAAAATGTTTAGGGTGAATGATGTCGGAAAAGGTTGAGAAGCACTGTACTAGACCATACCACCCAACAGCGACTCAAATGTTGAGTCTAGCAACACTACGTGGAAGCTCCATTGGAGTGCCAGCATGATTTCCCCAGTAACGAAAGTTTTGCTTGTTATTCTCCCTGGACAGATGTACGAGTACATAATACTCATCCAGTGAAGTGGATGTGTTTAAAAAACTCAGGATGTTGCGAATTCCATTCGTTTTTGTTTTTGAACATCAGTTCACTGATTTATCAGTCCACTGTCTTATCAAGACAAAACACTTTCATTTTGTGGTATAAAGTGGTGGGGGTCAATCAAGGTAAAAAAAAGTAAAATATAAAGTGACGCAAAAATATTTTTGTAGGGAAAAAGTCTAATTCGGTACGAAGTATACGATGCACAGACGTTCGTGAAATCCCAACTTCTACTGACAGACGTCGAATTGACTTATGCGGACTGCGCGCAATAATTTCATGAACTATATGTGTTGCACAGTTCTTGTGGATCGTTGCCTATCACTATTACCTTTATGTTGATTGTTTACATTTCGTTTTGTTTGAAATTTTCTAACAATTCGTGATATTGTCTTTCTCTCGGGTGGATCTCTGCATCCATATTCTCTGCAAAAGTTGTTCTGCACCTGCGTCACAGAATTTGTCACACGAAACCACTCAACGATCTTGATTTTCTGTTTCAGCTGCAAACGCGGCATCACCGTTTGAATGTTAAGCCTATAGAAATGTATGGGCATATGCGGAATAAAAATTCCACTCTGTTACCTTTCTGAAGAAGAACCCCAATAATAAAATATGCATTCATTATAAAATAACCGGCAAATAAAATTGGGAAATAATTTTTGGGACATACTTTAATAATATATTTTTTGAATATATTAAAGAAACAGTTCCATGCATGCAGTTAACAGAACAAACACAGGAAAGTCACATTTTACGATAATTTGACCTCGAAAAGTATCTTCTGGAAGAGTTTTCTTCATCAAAACAGTGTTACACTTCACTGCATGACTTAACACTTAAAGAAAAGATGTAAAAAAGTTTTGTTTTTACAAGCGCTAGAGATCTTCGTTTAGTAAAGCGAGCGAAGTATGCAATCAGTCTTGCCTCATTGCGCAACTGTAACTTCAAGGTCATGAAATATCTTTCTCGATCTTACCTTTTCTTCGTGTACTCAATATACTTTAATAAATTACAGTCATTTGTACTATACGAATTTTGTGATCATGGAGGGAATTCTTTTGATTCATGAGTAGGGGAAGTGTAGTAGAACTGAATTCTAGATTATGTCTGCATAAAAGAAAATAGAATTCATACTATAATTTCAGTGTGAAAAGTTAGTTATTTTACTGAATGAAATTCGCCAAGGTTTGGAATATATATATATATATATATATATATATTATATATATATGTGCGTGTGTGTGTGTGTGTGTGTGTGTGTGTGTGTGTATCCATTCCCATACTTCGAACTTTAGCGGATTTCATTAATTAAAAAAACTAGCTTTTCATCCTGCAACTATGTACACTATAATTATTCAATTAAAAATACTGTATATATCACTGCGTGACAAAAAAAAGTGAAGTGAAAGTCAGAATGATGATGTGGAAGAGATGCACCAGAAAACAACGTTTCATTTCCATGGTCAGTGGAGAATTCTTTTTACATTTGTGTTTCCCTTTTTAACACACTTCACCTTCCATTAGAAATTGAAACACCTTCTACAAAGATTGGAAACATTAGTGAGGCATAGTTTAAGACACTGAACTTTGCTGGATTTGTAAAATTTGGGTCCCGTAAGAGAGAGGAGCCATCTATTCATTCCATTATTGAAATAATATTTACAGCGTTTCATGTACATTATTTATATGCACTCGTGATTTATATTAACCATTTTACCACACTGCATATTGTTCGAAAAAAACTTCAAGCTTTAAAATAAGACTTAGCTGGTTGCTATAGCTCAAAATCAAAGGAGCTATGAAATTTTAAATTACACATACATAATTTTGGGATATCCTGCAACATAATGTATATATAAACACAGTGAAAAGATTTCTATAGTTTTCAGAATTCCTGCAAAACGTTATTAAAATTTAAAACGAACACTTTCAGTGTAAATTACTTTTGCATGACTGTCTGAATGGTGTCAAGAGTCCATGCATTCTTTCGTAATGAGTGAATGAAGGCTCACCCACTTATTAGTATAGGTAAGGTATGATATAGTGTTTGCATGCCTGAAAAAATGAATTTTATATATATATATATATATACAGTACATACGAGGGCCACTCAATATATTTTGCCCCACCTTTTTTTTTTCTTTCCAAGTTTCCTTGTAAGTTCCAGAACTTTTGTACACAAGTAGTTACATACCCTTTTTAAAGTTTTTATTTTTCCACATAGTCTCCATCCTTTTCTACGGCTTTTCACCACCTCGAAACAAGGGCCTTTATTCCTTGCTGGTAAAAGTCCGCTGGGTTCCGCTGGAGCCACCTCTTAACATCTTCAACAACTTCATCGTCACTCTGGAACTTTCTTCCACGAATAGCATCCTTCATTGGCCCAAACAAATGGAAGTCTGAAGGTGCCAGATTTGGGCTGTATGGAGGGTGGGGTAACACAGTCAAGCGCATTTTTGTGATGGCCTCTCTTATTTGCAAATTGTTGTGTGGTCTTGCGTTATCGTGCAAAAGAAGGACGTCTTCCAGTTTTCTCTCCGGTCGAACTCGCTTTATACGTCTCTGGAGTCTCTGTAGGGTAGCAATATATGCCTCTGAGTTGATTGTTTGTCCTTTCTTCATAATGTCCACCAGAATCACCCCTTTCATGTCCCAGAAGGTGGTGGCCATAACCTTTCCTGCAGAGGGAGCCATTTTGAACGTTTTCTTGCGTGGGGAGTCTGCGTGATGCCACTCCATGGATTGGCGTTTTGTTTCAGGTTCAAAGTGGTGTACCCAAGTCTCATCCCCAATCATAATTCATGAAAGGAAGTCATCCCCTTCTGTCTCGTATCGAACCAACGACTCGGAAGCAATGTCTTTTCTTTGGGCTTTGTGATCTTCAGCCAGTTGGCGAGGAACAAACCGTGAACACACTTTTGAGTATCCCAGTTGCTAAATTATCATATTCCCACTTCCTTCACTAATTCCTAGCTCCAGTGATAGCTCTTTGTATGTGACACGCCGATTTGATCGAATGATGCCGTTAGCACGTTGCACAGTGTGAGATGTCACAACCGATGCCGGGCGACCGCTGCGTGGCTCATCATCGAGGCTGGGATGGCTGGCTCTCCCTCTCTCCGATGATCTCACACGTTTAGACCAGCGTCCAACTGTGCTTCGATCAACAACAGCATCTCCGTAAACGTTTTGTAGACGTTTGTGAATATTTCCACCTGTTTCCTTCTCTGCGGTTAAGAACTCGATAACAGCTCTCTGTTTACGACGCACATCACTGTCAGACGCCATTTTCGAAACTGCGTTAACCATCGGTTTTATACAAGGGCGTTTAAAAGCGGTTTTATACAAGGATGGAAGGTTCAAACTAGAAAAGTCGTTATGTGAAGCGCAGAAAGTTCAAACTTACGGACCAAAAGATATGTGAGCCCCATGGCCTATTATTTAGCTAGGAAAAAATTGTGGGGCAAAATATATTGAGTGCCCCTAGTATATATATATATATATATATGGCATACCAAGGACACCTCTCTCTCTCTCTCTCTCTCTCTCTCTCTCTCTCTCTCTCTATATATATATATATATATATATATATATATATATATATAATGCAAACACGCAAGGAAAAAGAAAACATTATTCTAAGGTCTTTCGTGTATTCAGCAGTACACCTCGTCAGGTGTATTGCTGAATATACGAAAGACCTTGGAGTAATTTTTTTCTTTTTCCTTGTGGCTTTGCATAATTCATTCATTTCACGTGTTTAAGTGTGTGAAATATATATATATATAGTGGCTTACGGATCACCAATTTGTGGTGGCCTAACAAGTAGGCTTACTATAATTAATTAATTATATTGAAATGAATAATTAGGGGTCACCAGTCTGGGATACAGCCCAAACAAACAATATTTAATAAGGAGAGAGAAATTACCTTGTGGTTTTTGTGTTTAATTAGAAAAATAAATGAATTATTTGTGCACAGTGATTAACAATTCTATAACGGTATTTATACTATATCACAAATGACTGATTATATTAGCAATGAGAAATCGTTAAGTAAGTACAATGATGACACACACTAATTTAGGTAGGCTGATGAGACATGCAGCAGTGAATACACAATAAGTAATCAAGCCAATAATAACTGAGATAATGAAATTACAGTAGGGTACAGTAAATGGATAAGGTCAGTAAAATGAAATGCATAAAAGAGCAAATAAACAATCGGATACAAAATACGATAAGCTGGTTGAAACGTTAAAACAATTGAACAGGCCTACTGTAGTCGTAATAGGAAAGTTATTTTGCCGGGTGTTGTTGTTGTTGTTGTTTAGCCGATCAGCCCACCCTGATCGAGCAAGCCGGCGGCACGCAGGTAACCGATCGACCTCTCCGGAGTGGACCAGAGGTTCAGCGCACTAGTGATGTTGCGTTGTGTTCGTTGTTGTGCTAGAGCGGTACAGTCTGTCATAATGTGTTCGGTACTTACGTATTAACGGGGGCCACCACATATTGATGATCGGTTAGGTTAAGTTGTAATATTTTCGTTAGTTGAAAATTTCTAATACATCATATTTTTTAAATATTTGAAATATAAATCATTGTAAATATTTTAAAAAATATTGCTGTTTAAAAAATATGATGTATTAGAAATTTTCAACTAACGAAAATATTACAATAACCTAACCAATCATCAATATGTGGTGGCCCCCCGTTAAAACGTAAGTACCATGTGTTCAATTGTTTGTGGTGTTTCCTGGTACAGGTGGCAGGTGTCGTCTGTGGAGTTGTCTAGTCTGTGTTTATATGTCCGTAAGTTGGGGTGATGTCCACATCGGAATCGTGGTAAGTTAACTCGATCCGATCTGCTCAGGCTGATCTCTGACCTGTTAATGGGTGACGGTTCGCGCCTAGGACCGCATTCAGACCAAGTCGTGCGAGTGCTTTGTGGGTTAGGTGTGTGTGTGTATGTGTTTTCTGTACTGTGTGATGTTTGTGGGGCGTGGTATGGAATGGAGTATTTGGTTATAATGTCTCTCTGGTGTTACCTTAATGGTGCGAGGTGTCGGTGCATGATTGTACATGTAGTGGCAAGGGTGTTGTGGGTTAGTTGTCGCTGCTGCCATGAATTGTGTTCCCCTCGTGTCTAAATGTTCCCTAACTTTCAGTATTTTTGTTTCTGTGTGCAGGTGTTCTATTGGTGTTTGAGTGCATCCTGTAATGATACGAAGTGCGTTGTTTTATATTGTCTGTAAGGTGTTTATGTGTGTGTTTGAGATAATGGGTGCCCAGCATGGGCTAGCATAGTCCATAACTGAGCGAATATCTTCAGGGGCGTACCTAAAGTATTTGGCTCCCGGGGCGGACCCTTCCTTTGGCACCCCCCATAAATAATTCTAAAATTTAAACACAGAAAAATATATTATGTTTGCAAGTAGATTTTTAAACAGTACAGTACTGTCATAAGCAAATTGGAAATAAGAAAAATGCAGGACATTAAAAATTCAGTGAACAGGTAATACTATATTTTATTTTATACGAAAAACACACGAAATCCAGTCTCAACGCTCAGCCTATTTTTCAAAGGTAAATAGAGAGGATTCACAGTCTCTGCTTTCGAGCCTTAATTTCTGCAAATTGATCAATGACCTCATCAAAATTCACCTTCTTTGCATATTCATGTTCAATTGAAAGTAAAGCCAGATTTGTCAATCTTGTCTGACTCATGGTCGAGCGAAAGAAATTTTTTATCAATTTCAATTTGGAAAAACTTCTTTCACATGAAGCAATAGACACACAGACAGTCAAAAAGAATCTCAAACACAGTGACAAGCTTGGCAAAGATTCACAAAAATTCCATTTCACAATAAACTCCAGAAACTGCAGTGCTGTCCATTTCTTTGCCTCTTCAACGCTGATTTTGGCAGCTTCCAAATGCCTCCGAAGTCGTCCAATTTCCACACTGATATCTTCATCAGAGAATTCATCGAAAATTTGAGTCAAATTTGGAATATACTTCCGAAGTTCTTCTTCTGTTGCAACAACCAAAGTGTTTGGCTGAATAACAGCGAAGATTGACAGAATTTGATCCATTGCCTTAGAACGAATCTCCAATTCTTGATGAAAGTGATCAAGACATTCAAACATAGCCCTTTTTACTTCCTCTGGCAATGTGAGACCAGCATCCTTTGCGATCTCTCCTGGCATCCTTTTTCGGGGCTTTACTCTCCTTCTTCTCTCCATAGAAATGTCAATTTCCTCACACTTTGTAGTTGTATAATGAATGGCCCTCTCCACAATTTCATTGCGCTGATCTTCAAGAAACAGTTTTAGAGCTTGGAGCTTCACAATGCACTTTTCAAGGCTGATTCCAACTGTTTGCAAATACTTTTGTGAGATTAATTTCTTCCAGGACTTCACACAAGAAAGAAAGGTAACTCAAAAAAGAGAAATCACATACAGCAGACAGCAAAATCTGAGCTGATCCTCTTGTGTCCACTATAAAATAAAAAATTATTTTATAGTGGAAATTAACATTAAGCTGTTGTAGTAGTTTGAACATTTTTTAATTTTTTTCTTACTTTGGCGAATTTTTCATTTGGTATGAAAACTTGTACTGGTATTTCAACTCTCCCGATGGCACCCCCTCATGGCTGTCACCCGGGACGGACCGCCCCCCTCGCACCCCCCTTAGTACGCCACTGAATATATTGTTTGTATATGAGTGATGGTGTTTCCTGCTGGTGTCCAAAGTTTGTGGCTGTTAGTACCCTAAGCGTGTTAAGTCTTGACGTACATTTGTTTTTAATGTCCTGAATCTGGTTTGCAAAAGATAATGATGTGTTGTATGTGACCCCAAGTATTTTGGTCCTGTGAATGTGTGGAATGTTGGTGTTGTTTAGTTTAAGCTGTGGAGTTATCTGGTGTTCTTTTGTGTTGCTTGTTACGCAGTGATGGGCAGTATCTAGATACATGTATCGCCGATACGTATCGATCGATACTTTTGTATCGGTATCGGTATCGCTTTAGCTACTTGACAAAAGTATCGATTTATCGGTATCGCTAAGGTCAATTTTCTTAAATGTATCGAAAAAAATCGATACTTCGATACATCGATACATTAATAAGAATTTTTAAATATTTAAATAGATGTTATAATATGACACTACTGAGTTATATTTATGAATATACATAAATAATAATATTATTAAATATTTATTTAATGACAGTACTACTCTACTGGTCACGTCACACAGTACGGCGCAACGTTTAAACACGTTTGTACTTGTGTTATTGAGATTAATTAACCATAATATAGAAAGAGCGTATAGCTAGAGCGTTTGAATTCGGAGGCATTGCGTCATTGTCAGCCACTTCTCAATGCAGTCACAGTAGGGTTCACTAAGCGGTTTGAAAAGTTTCTGTGCCTTGATGCGTCGCATGAGTGTAAAGCAGCAATACTGGCATCGTCTTCAAATCCTCTGTTCAAGTTAAAGTGGATGACAATAAAAGGCAAATTTAATACTAACATTGTCAAAAAGAGGGTTCAAGAAATGTTGGTTAATGCTGTTAAGAGCCTCAGCGAGCAGACCCCCCAGCAACAACTAAGTGATGCTGCATCTGACGGAAGTGCAGATGATTTCTTCTGTTATGAGTCTGCTTCCACTAATGTCTCTGCAACCGAAGATTCCACTGAGATGGAAGTTTTACAGTATCTGGGTGACGGAAGTCATTCTCTCCAATCTCTGAGGCAGTACCCAGGAATTCTACGGTCTTCCTGAAGTATAACACACCACTACCATCCTCTGCTCCTGTAGAACGGTTGTTTAGTTTGGCTGGTCACATTCACGCTCCAAAAAGGAATAGACTGTCTGACCAGATGTTTAGCCAGCTGGTATTTTTGAAGGGTAATAGTAATTACTTTTAATTGTTAGTGTAATATTTTCAGTCATTCATGTATCCTACAAAATTAAAACATACTTTCATTAAATAAAGCAATTGTTTTTATTTACATCTATAAAACCCATTAAAATGTCGTTGATTTTACTTACAGTGTGTACAAATTACTAGTATAAACAATAATATCTAATACCTACATATTAAATGAATAATTATAAAAATGTACCGGCGATACATGTATCGGCGATGCATGTATCGGTATCGGTATCGCTTAAGACATCTAGAAAGTATCGGCGTATCGGTATCACCTAAGACGTTCTTCATGTATCGATGTATCGGTATCGCTTTAGCGATTTTCATGTATCGATGCCCATCACTGCTTGTTAGCAAGGTGATGGTTGATTTTGTGGGCGCTACTTTGAGTCTGTTGTATGTGAACCAGTCTTGTATACTGTTTATGTATGTTTATAGGTTATTTGTAGCGGTGTCGATGTTGTTGTGGGTGGATGTTAGAGTGATGTCATCTGCATATGATGATAAGGTAAGCTTGTTATCTATGGGTGTTGGAATGTCATGCATGTATAAGTTGAAGAGTGTTGGTGAGAGAACAGAGCCTTGAGGGACCCCGTTCGGAAAATGCTTGTTTTTGGATGACTTGCCATTAAATGTGACATGTGAGTATCTTCCTGAAAGATAGTTGATCAGCCACTTTTTGGTGTTATTGTGCATATTTGTGTTGAGTATTTTGTTTATGAAAGGGAAGCGTGGGATACCATCAAATGCTTTACTAATGTCTATTGTTGCTAATAGTGTACGTTGAGCTGGTGGTTTGTGTTGAGCATTTTGTTTATGAAAGGGAAGCGTGGGATACCATCAAATGCTTTACTAATGTCTATTGTTGCTAATAGTGTACGTTGAGCTGGTGGTCTGGAGTTGATGCCATCCATGATGTGCTGCGTGAGGTTAGTGAGTAATGTCGTGGTTGAGTGGTGAGGTCTGAATCCATGTTGAGTAGGCGATAGTGGTATGTGTGGGTTGGTGATTTGTAAGATTAGTCTTTCTGTTACTTTGGAAGGTGTGCATAGTAAAGTAATGGGTCTATAGGAAGCTGGTTCTATTGGATTTTTGTTTGGGTTGAGTAGTGTAATAATTTTACCTTGTTTCCATATGTCAGGAATAATACAGTGTTGGTATGAATATGTGCTGATATTTGTGAGAGCTAGTAGTTTGCCGGTTGTTTTCATACACTTTTGAGCCTACTCAGTTAGGCAGAGTTTGTGGACTTTTCAGCTTTGTATCCTGAATAGTCTAGCGCGACGTAACAAAACACTGAGAGGCTTACTGTACCGCGTTTCGACGTGCATAACTCTGAAGACTGACAACGGCCTACGTGAAGGTTGACCTTACTGCGTTTCGACGTAGCTAGTCTGAGGACGTATTGACCTACCGGCAGGAGGATGTGTTGAAGGCTCGTTGATAGACTTGTTGAAAAGGCACCGATCGAATTGTGGTGAAGGATGAGTGAAGCCAGTGCCAGAACGATGACGCCGGTATAGTGATGTTTGCTTCCGGCGGGATGAAATTGTAGGTCGCCTCAAGTGTTGATTCGCTTCGTGTATTGTTGAACTGTTGCTTGAAGGACTGAGGCCGGCTGAGGTCACCGGCGCTACGTGAAAGGGGAGATTCAAGAGGAGGAGTATAGGCTCGGAAGACTCAAACTTTTCGCGGGCCTTTTTGGGAAAAAACAAGCATCCTTTTCTTTCTCCCTCCTTCAAAACCACCTGTGTTTTTCGGTCTCTGATGATTCCCAGATGTTTGCGAACAGCGAGGAAGAATTTCACTGATCGGTCTCTACAACCTTTCAAATGTTCCGTGCGATGATTCCTCATTTCACGAAGGTCAAGCTTGTCGCCCCTATATATATATATATAGATAGATAGATAGATAGATAGGTAGATATGTGTGTGTGTGTGTGTGTGTGTGTGTGTACTTTTTATTTTTATTTTTATTTCTCTTTTCGTAATAATATTTATTTTTAGAAATTTATTATTGTTTGATTTATCTTATCGTTTATTACCTTCAAGAATATTATATTATTTTATGGGACTTACATCCTGCCAATAAAGCTTATCATTATCACTATCATACCTTTCAACCTTTCAAATGTTCCGTGCGATGATTCCTCATTTCACGAAGGTCAAACTTGTCGCCCCTTCTCCTTTCACACACATATATATATATATATATATTATATATATACACACACACACACACACACACACACACACACACACACACACAGTCGATTCCGCTTAATTGGGACGCAACGGGACTCATGTGTTTTGTCCCAGTAAAGCGCCTGGCCCAATTAAACGAACCTGTTTTCTATTGGGGGAAAAATAAAACTAGAAAAGATAAACATTTATTTAATAAAAGGCACTGTTTTTATTGAGACATGGTATGCATATACATATTACAAAGGGACATAAAAATGAAACGCGCACATATTTATTGCCAAAAAAATTTATCTAAAGTGGATTGTTTCAAAGGCTTTACTGATTGTGAACAAACAAAATCACTGCATGCATCTAAGAGATTGAAGCCACATTGTCATTCCTTCTTGCATGAAATACTTTTGTAAGGCACTTACAGTATGTGTGCTTTAGCCTCTGCATACGTTATTTTTCGAGTCTCAGGTTCGTTATCATCGTCGCTGTCTGGATCTGGATATCTTTGAAGACGCTTTGTTGCTACTTGCTCTATAATGCTCTCGTCGCAAGACTGACCAATAAAACGGCTTGACTCTCCCTAATAAGCGGATTTAATTGTACGATAATTTAATTATTCGTTTTTGTTCTTAGAAATTTGGCCCAATAATCTGCCCGCCCAAAGTTAACCGGCGGCCCCATTAACTGGAATCGACTGTATATTATGCAGGAAGGAAGGGCCAATGGCAAATGCCCCCCCCCCCCCCCCCCGCCACAATAGAAGAAGAGAGCCCATCCTAGGCTCTTGAAGACGATGCCATTTTTTTAATTTTGAAAAGATTGTGTAGTGTGTAAAATGCATGTACGTGTAGTGAGGAATAGCAAGAGAAGCGAGTGTTTGAGAGCATGCTAGACTGCTCACTGGGTAGATGAGACACGGAAAAGGATCAGCTAAGGAAAACAGTGACAAGAGAAACGGGAGTTCCAGCACTCCCTGTCTTCTGCCTAATGTCTCCCCTCCCCCCAGCAGTACTTCACTGGCCAATTGGTGTCTACATTCTCCTCCTGTTGACGTTTCTTTTTCTCGTGATCTTTCCTGGAAAGATCACATATACTCTCTTTCTAAAACAGTTTCTAAGAGGTTAGTTGTGCTGTACCGGCTCTGCAGTTTCTTCACCACCCTCAGTTGCTGTTTCTGTACAGGCAAAGACTTTTCGTCTCATGAATTCCCCACCTCTTACTGAATGTCTTCAATCTCCCTCTTTGCTGTAATGTTGCTTCACTTTCTCTTTACTATCGCTATTATAACGGACACTGCTCTTCTGAACTCTCTTACCACATGTCTCCTTTAACCCTTTATGGCCGAACTTTTTGCGTAGGGTTGAGTCGTTAGGTAGGGTTGAAACGTTACGTATTCGACGCACAGTGCGGTAAAGGGTTAAGGAGAGCACGCAGTACCAAACTTTCAACATATTTTCATTCCTTTTCTGTCCAACTCTCTAACACAAGGGTTAATCGGTATTTTCAACCTTTCATCTCCTCAACGGGTCAACTGTGGAACAATTTTCCTCAATTCATCTTTCTCCCTATCTCTTACCTCCAATTTTTCAAACGCAAAGTGTCCAGGCATCTCGAAAACCTTGGACCTTGATTTTGGCCCTCTTCTTCCTCTATGAGGAGGGTTGCGAGCAATCACCCTTAGTCCCTCCTTCTTGCGTAAAAAAACAGTGAATGAATGGTAGTAAGATGTAAGTATTAAGATGATAAGATACGGTCCGTAATAACTCAATAATACATGCGGTATTATATTAAAGTTACACAAAACAAGTGTTCGATACGCTGCACACTGAAAAAGTACTTTAGAGAGCTTATCGGTTAGGGTTGGAGTTTGTACGCTTGGTATAGACTGTATAGTACATGGGCCTAATACAGTACTGTAAGAATACTACTGTATATTCTAAGTGAGTAAGGCCTATGCAGAGAATATAAACATTGTGTTTAGATATGCAAAGTTTTAAGGCGTAAGAGCCTATAAGCAAAAGATGTATCTGCAACATAGCCTCAATGCGGACTAAATTAAAGTAGGCTCAGTACAAATGAGCCTATTTACAAGAACACCTTCACCGAGTTTAAAATGGGCGAAGGCAAAGGCGAAGGTGTGAATGAGAACCTATTCGATGAGATGGTGCCAGTGCCATATGTACTGGCGGACTGATTTAAAAATTAAACTGTTAAAGTGCTGAGGCATGAAAAACTGTTGGCACTTCCTAAGTTTTCTACTATCTTAAAAAGGCTGACCTCTGGTGTTAAGCTTCGGTGAAGACTTCTGTAAATGAATCAAAGACGTTTTATGTGATGATTATGGCGCGGGTGCAGGAGAATCTTCCTCATCGATGTTCAGCACTTGAAAATCTTGCTCTGGTGAGCAAAAAACTTGAACTTCGAAGACTAAACAAAAAGTCCTTTAACTGCGAACTAATGGTCGGAAGCTCCCCCGAAGACATGGCCTTCCTGGTTGCTTCCCGGGGTTAGTGAAAGACTCAAGCACCAGTGTTTTATGATGACTCCAGGCGCCCACTTGAGATTAGCGCTATAGTGTGCCTGTGGTATATATATATATATATATATATATATATATATATGGGTGGGGATAGGGGTGTTCTTGCTTTGCCGTATGTATAGATTGTATAACTATGTGTATGCGCGTGACACTGATCACTTTTAAACATAATTATTTGAAGTTTAGTATAAAATTCTTAAATATACAAATAAACTTGAGCCAAAGAAAGCGTGTACGTATTTACCTACGCACGCATGCAGAGATAAACTCAAAAAGAGGTCTAAAGTACACATCAAAAGAAAACAATTAAGGTAAAGTGGGTTAGTGGCGCCTCATTACTTTTATTCATCGGAAATAACGAACTAGACTAAATAGGCCTTTCAAACGACTTCTTCGATCTCACTGATGATGTGTAATTAAGTAATGAATTGGATATTTGAGTTTATATATATATATATATATATATATATATATATCACACGTGTGTGTGTGTGTGTGTGTGTGTGTACAGGATGGGAGAAAAGTCTTTAAGGATTTTATACATACAACTATTTAGTTAACAACATTATACAGATAAGTGTTCAGATGATGAAACAAATCAAACAAAAAGTCCATAAGAATTTTATTGATGCAAATATTTTGTTAAATTGTAATTTAATTTTCAAAGCGTTCTCCATCGGCTATGATACATTTGTGGATTCTCTCTGAAACTTTTCATTATTCTTCTGAACATATCGAGTGGGATCCTTTTCAGTTGGTCATCTATTCTGCGACCAAGGGCATTCATATTTGGATAGATGAAACCAGGAGTGTAGCGTTTGTCACGCAAATAAGCGCAAAGCAAGAAATCACATGGGGTTAAATCCGGTGATCTGGCTGGCCACTCGATGGGACCTTGCCGCCCAACCCATTTTTCTTCAACATTCGTATCCATTATCTCACGGGCAGCTGCAGAGTAATGTGGCAGCGCTCCATCATGTTCATAAAGCCAATTCCTGCCAAAGCCAGTAGTAAACTGTGGCAAACTTTGTCTCTCAATACTTGGCAATAACATTTTCCATCCATCGTATCTCTCGATATGTCAAAGGAAATGAGTCCTGAATAACCAATGCACGCCCAAACTATTAGTGTAGCCGTTTTAACGGATTTAACCAATCGTATTTTGGGATTTTTTTCGCCCAGTAGTGAACGTTGTGTTTGTTTCCTTTACTCGTTAAACCGAAAACACATTCATCTGAAAATATGATCTTTCGAAGGAAATCTAGATCACTGTTAAACTTTTGTCTCATTGTTTCAGCAAACTGCAGCCATCTATCAGAATCATCGTCGGATATGAGCTGAGAGTAAATGGGTTTGTGATCATGGTACCCCTGTGATTTCAATATTTTTGCTACTGAAAAAGAAGAAATATCCAATTCCTCTGCAACTTTTCTCGTTGAAGTTGTTGGATCGACTTGAAAACTGGCGAGGACATTTTCTTTGTTGTTGACTCCTGTCGCCATTACTGGCCTTCCGCTTCTTGGACGATCTTTTACCAGGCTCCCTGTTTCCAAAAGTTTGAGCTTCCAGTATCTAAGAGTGGTTGCATTTGGTGGCGGTTTATTATATTTTTGTTGAAATAAGCGCAAACTTTCTTCACAATTATTATAAGAAATAGCCCATGATCCGAGATACTTTTCTTCCTTCTTTGCTGTATTCCATTCTTACTGACACATGGCGTTCACCGGGGCTAGGGCTTCCTGTTCTAGCCTAGTGTCATTCCTAGCATTGTATGGTTGCTTTGAAAAGTATCGCATACATTGCAGTGATATCAGTGGAATTTATTTATTATTAAAAAACTATTTTTATGTATGAAATCCTTCGACTTTTCTTCCACCCTATATATATATTAGTGGTGGACCGGATGTCAGTTTTTCAACATCTGCGGATGCGGATGCGGATTTTTAATTCCAATATCCGCAGATGCGGATATTTAGTTAATCTATCAATATACTATAAATTATGAATATATGACATAATTTTTCAAATTTCGTGGTATTACTATTATGGCAGGCAATGCATAAGAATTAAAATTAATATTAATGTTTTCATTATGATAAAAATAACTTTCTCAAGAGTTTCAGCCGCAGAAAATTCAATGAAACAAGTTTCATTCAATTTTCTGTGTTACCACGTATTTATATTTTGTTTTGAGGTCATTAATAGCACTGCACAACAAATTTTCGGTTCAGAAAAAAAACGGGAATAACATTCGGTCATTCTTAATATTTCGAGTGTGCTGATTCCAAATCTGAAAATAGTTTTTTTTCTATCACGTCACGTTTTTTTGTAATGACTGCTTAAAATCTTTATACCAAAAAATAAGAATATATTCATAAACAGATAGGCTTTATCATATGGAACAGTTTAATTACTGCTATACTTCAACATATATGCACAAATTTCAACTCATTATTTGCATTTATGCTGGCGTTTGTGTGATGCTTCTGGTTGGTCACGCTTTAATTTCCAGCAGAAATCGGCCAGCATAGCAGGACTCCACTTTCCTTTGTATCGGCTCTCCATTGTGGCTATATCCTGGTGGAATCTCTCCCCGTGTTCGTCGCTAACAGCAGATGCGTTTTCCGGAAAGAATGAGAGATGTGAATGCAAAAAATGAATTTTCAATGACATCTTACATCCGAGACGTTGGTATGAGTTGATAAGTTGATCCACAAGTGCAGCATAGTTGTTGTATTTAGTCTTTCCTAGTAGACCGCTGCACACGTTTTTGAATGCACGCCAGGCTGCCACCTCAACCTCATCCATCACCGCTTCAAAGTGTTCGTCTAGCATGAGTTGACGAATTTGAGGGCCGACGAATATGACTTCTTTAATCTTGGCATCACTTATTTTTGGGAATTTTTCCTTTAGATATTTGAAGGCAGGCTTATTCTGTTTCAACGTCTTTGCAAATTGTTTCATCAGCCCTAGTTTTATGTGAAGTGGCGGCAAGATAATCTTTTCCTTTCGTACTAGTGGTTCGTGAATAACATTGAGATCCAGGTGAGGAATTGTCTCGAAGCGGCCATACTGAGCGTGTGTAGTGTTCAGATCTTGCTCGGCTATCCCACTTGCATAGGAAACACATGTATTTCGTATAGCCAGTTTGCAATCCACTGAGAATAGCCACAACCTTCAAATCTGCGTAGATAAGCCATTCTTGTTCATTGTATTTTATACAGTCCAGAATAAAAGCAACATTGTCATACGTTTCTCTCAAGACGACTGAATGAGCGATCGGAACAGAAGGTATTGTGTTCCCATTGTGTAGCAGTACACCCTTAACACTGTACAGAGATGCGTCAATGAACAATCCCCACTGATTCGGTTCATAGCACAAACCCAGAGCATCGAACAGACCATGTATATCAATGCAATAACAAAGATTGTTCTTCATTGTGAAATATTCCTGCAAATCCAAGGAGCGCTTTCGGAATGCTGTAATTCGTACGTCTTCCGCCCGCAGATTCCATTCTTGTAGACGTGAGGCCAGCAGTTCACTTTGTTGCTTGGTAAGTATTAAATCACGGACCAAATCATTGAGTTCAGGCTGCGTGATAAGATGTTGTTCTTTCTTGGACTCGACTTGAGCTTCATAGCATTCGCCGTCTGATTCCGATTTGTAAGAGTCTGTGTTATCGGTCGGCATTTCAGCTGGAGGACGAGGGATGGGTATATCTGTAGAATGTTCCACAGGACGCATAACAGAACGAAGATTTAGGTAGACTATAGCCTTTTTCCATTTTCTGTTGCAACTTGTAATGTGAGACAATAGACATTGTTGACTACTTAAGATAGCATAATTGTGTAATACATTATGCAGAGCAGGATATGCTAAAATGTGCTAAAAACACCAAATTTGACGTATATTCAGAAAAATAAAAGATTCAAACCTGTGATGTTCGTTAAGCAGAAATAGCAATCAGTTGAATAGTCCAGCAGCTCTCTCCATACCATTGGGACACCGAATCCCAGACCAGGACTGGTGCCTTTGAACCATGCAGATAAAGAGCTTGCACATCTCACACAGCAGATATGAGGCGCCTAGTGCTTGTCCTGATCACCAACTTTGCATGCAAAGTATAATTCATAAAGCTTTTTCACATGAGAAGTCAACTTCCTTTTATACTGTTTTAACGTTAATGTCCTACAAATATAACAAAAACTGTTTGGCGAATTTTTGCACTCTCTAGGCATTGTAGCATAACATTAATAAAAACCTGTAAAATAAGAAAATGATAGATCAATTTGCAATTTCACACAATATAGACGTTGTCGGTTCAATAATACTCACTTACAGTGCTGGGCAGCGCAAACGAAAATTCACTTGCGCAAGCGCAAATGCGCAAACCCAAACCCATACCTTGCGCAAGCGCAAATGCGCAAACTTCTCGAAACTTGCGCTTGCGCAAACGCAAACGCAAACTATGTATATATACAGGGTTTCCCAAAAAAAAATAGGTGCGGTTTTTTTGGGACACCCTGTATAAAATTAGATTTATAGTAAATCAAATCAAATCAAATCAAAAGACTTTATTAACAGACACACGATCCATAGATATATCAATAAAGAATAGATACAAAATTACAATGTTAAAGAAATAATCAAAAAAAAGAAATTACAATATTACAAAAAAAAACACTTCAAAGCTCCTCAGAGTCCTCCTCCAACTCCATCGTGAGCAGGTCCATGTTGCTCCTCCTCGATGAGTTGGGCCAGGTCAACAGGCTGAACCTCCTCCCTTTCCTCTGTGTCGTCTTCCTCGACGGAGTCCTGGTCAGAGTCCTCCTGGGCGGGATCCTCGGTAGAGTCGGACTCGCCAAACATCTTGAAGGCCTTCACGAAGTTGGCTCCGTTGTCTGTGGTTGTACTGATGACCTGTACAATCAGTTCAAATTGTTATTTGTACATATTTAATAATTGAATAATAAATTAATTTATTTGATATTTAAATTAATAAATTTGCCATATGATAACATCGCTTCAGTCTTAAAAATTAAAATGTTTAAATATTTGTATGTCTAATTATTTGTTGACTGTTGTCAAACATGTAAAAGATGGTTATGGTTAAGTACTTGCTTTCATGCTTTATTTTTTGCTCACCTTGGCCTCAATATCAAACTTCTGGTGGACGTCCTGCATGGTGTTGCCAAGGACGTCATAGGTGTGCGCCACAGGCACCTCCCTGCAGGTTAGGACGGCCTTCTTCCTCTTGAGGTTGGAGGGCTCTATCCAGTGGGCAGTCATGCCCAGGAAGGGGCGGTTGTGGGCTGTCCAGCAGTCAGCAGTGGTGGCCACATAGTTGACCTCGTACAGGATGGAGGTGAGCTCTGTCTTCCCTGCCTCGGCCTTCTTCTTGAGGTTCCTCATGTAGGTCCGCCTGGAGGGGAGCTTGAAGCTGGGGTTCAGGTACTTGAGGAACCTGGTGAAAGATGGGGACTCCGTGGTTTTGGCGGGCAACATCTCTTCAACCATGAACCTGTGGAGAAGTTGAAAATTAAATTCATTTTGAACATTTTCAATAAATGTATTTTAAAACATAAGTTACAAAAAAGATTAGGTATGATTGTAAGGAAAGTCTTTATCTTATCTTTACAATGAATTTTTATTTTTATATCATATAAATATTTGATATATTTAATAAATTATTTAAATTATTCTATTATTAGTGTATAAAATTAAGATTTATAATTATTATTTATTTACCTGTGCAAAAGGTCCTGGGCCTTGCTATTGTTGAAGGCGGCAGATCCAGCAAAGGAGGACTCTATGCTGGCCTGGCGCATTCTCTTGGAGCCAGAGTCCTTGGTGTCGCCAGAGAGGGACCGGCCCCGCTTGGACCCACCAGTGATGGCAGCGAGGTCTTTGCTCTGGTTGGGATGAACCTTGAAAAAAAAAATTATAAATTATATTGTAATGACAGTGATATACAACAGAAATGTTTGAATTGAGACAAAGTATAATTTATTATTTAATATTTAATTATATTTTAATAAATAATAATTTCTAAAGTTAACTACTTATCAAGTTTTTTTAAATTTTAAATTTATAAATAAACTTAAACTCACATGCTGGTAGTGGCTCTTGAGGGTGTACATGCTGATGGTGTTGAAGCTGACCTTGGCCTTGCACCTCTTACAGATGATGCTGCCCCTGTAGACCACCCTGCCCCTCTCAACCACCCTCTTCTTGCTGGTCAAAGGTCCAAAGAAGGTGTCCAGGTGGGGCCAGGGGTTGTTGAGGTCCTCTTCCTCCTGGTGAGGCTCTGAGCCATGGCTGGTCACGGCTGCCGGCCGGGCTGGGGGCAGAGGTGTGGCTGGACAGAGACTGGTGTCTGAGGCTGTCCATGGTTCACTAGTTATAGACAGTAGTTATGACTTATGAAGTTTCTAGAAGTTACTAGAGTAGTTAGTAGTTTGAACTCTGAAATAAAATTAAAATCAACTAATCAAACAAATGTGTTTCACTAGCGTTGTTGGTATACTGAGTGCTCACTGCTGTCTGGCGGCGCCACCTGTCTGGCAGTCACGTGTTTAGGAGCTAAATCCACTATTTTTAATATTTGTTTTTTTTTCACGTTTGCGCACAAGTTTGCGCAAGAATTGGCGCAAACGCAAATGCGCAACCGAAATCACACTTGCGCAATTGCGCAATTTGCGTTTTGCGCAAGTGTTTGCGCAAGTGCCAGCACTGCTCACTTATAGCACCGATTTATGCTAAAATATGGCTGACAATTTTGTTTTAAATGATTAATGAAAGAAATTTTTCATAAAATCAAAGTGGAAACACGGAGCCGAACACCACCACCACAGCATATGCATGACAGAACAAAATGTAAAAGATGCGTTCAGGAAACCAGTGGTTCTCAAAATGATACAATGAAATAGGGTCATTTTCATAAAATCGGTGGGTGATACAAATAAATGAGTGTTATTTTCGCAATCTACGCATACTGTATAATTAGGCATAAAAATGACGATCTCATTTCCGCTTTTTTTTCACTGTTGTACAGTGTAATTAATACTTTACATGAAATGGGCATGACTGGGCCTGATAAGCTACTTTATAAGCTAATTTAATTGTAAATTGCATAATTTATTAGAGGTAATATTCGCATAACATCCGCAGTCAGAAGTGCGGATGCGGATGTTAAAAATGATGCGGATGCGGATATCCGGTCCACCACTAATATATATATATATATATATATATATATATATAGGGGAAGGTGGGGCATCAGTGTGTTTGATTTTCACGTATCGTCGTGTCTGAAATTTCATCAGTGACCGCGTGGTACTGAAATTTGGAAAAAGGGGCAAAAAGGAACCCGGGTTTCGAGTTGCCCTACGATTTTTTTAACCAAAAAATTGCAACAGCTTTCCTAAATTCCAGTTACACCTAATGCAAAGCTAGAACGCTATAAAAAGTGATAGAGAATGGAAAACGGAAGCTATTTAATGGGTTCAAATACTCGTCCTATATGCCTACAAAATTGTGATTCCCTTCCGGGTCCCGAGTTGCCCCACCTTCCCTTATTATATATATATATATATATATATATATATATATATATATATATATATATATACAGGGTGTCCCATAAGTCCGACATCATAGGAGAAATTCATATTTTTCTATTTCTACAAACCACAATTCATATTTTTCTCTTTCTACAGGTCATAATGTCTGTGAGCAAGTCAGAACGAATCCAGATAATTCTACTTGTAGGAAATCGGAGTCAAAGAGAGGCCGCTGCTGAATTTAACAGACTGCATCCAGACCGCGAGCCAATAACACAGAGTTGTGTTAGCAGACTTGTTGCAAAGTTTAAGGAAACAGGATCCGTAGAAGATAAACCACGCAGTGGACCTTCAAGGAGGTCCACTGACGATGATACAGCGACTGCTATCCTGGCTCATTTTAACAGAAGTCCCAATAAGTCTCTTCGGCGATTGTCCGCCGAGACAGGAGTGTCGAAAAGTAGCATCCATCGCATTCTTCAGGCTCACAAATGGCATCCATATAAACTTCAGATCCTACAGAAATTAAGCGAAGATGATCCCGACTGGCGGATGGAATTTTGTGAATGGGCTACGGAACAATATGCTCGGGATACCAATTTCCTGTCCACCATTCTGTTCAGTGACGAGGCTGTTTTTTATAGAAATGGTGAGGTAAATCGACAGAACACCCGCTACTAGTCTCAAAACAACCCTCACTGGTATACCTCTTCAAAGGAACAAGGTGCATCTCGGGTGATGGTATGGTGTGGTATTTGGAAGGATCGCATCATAGGCCCCCTCTTTTTCGATGAACATGTCACTGGAGGCACCTACCTACGTATGCTCAAGGAAGAAGCATTTCCCATTGTCTTGAATGAAGAAGGAAATTTCCCAACATGGTTCCAGCAAGACGGCGCTCCTGCACATTACAGCACCCAAGTAAAGGAATACCTATACCAACAATTCCCTGGTTATTGGATAGGACATCGAGGGCCTGTGGAATGGCCAGCTAGAAGCCCGGATCTCACGCCACTAGATTTTTATCTCTGGGGCCACTTGAAAGCGCTGGTATACGCAGAGAAAATTAGGAGTGTTGAACATATGCGGCAGCGCATTATTGGGGCATTGCTTGCTGACTGGGTATCATGTCTGAATTTGTGTATTGAAAACAATGGTGGACATATTGAGCACGTTCTGTAAATAAAAGCTTTTGTTTTGCCTTTTTTTATTATTTTTCCTATGATGCCGGACTTATGGGATACCCTGTATATATATATAAACTCATAGATAGGTATTGTAGTAAGATAATGTCCCTGTTAAGAGAAGCAAGAAGCCCCCTGATTAAATCTTACAACTATCATACTAAGATTATTCCTGGATGGAATGATTTTATTGCTCCCCTGAAGAGAGAATCGAAAGACGCCTATGATTTGTGGTGCTTTCATGGTAGACCCAAATTAGGACCAGTATACATGAATGTGTGTAGAAGTAGAGGTCAGTATAAGGCGGCCATAAGGCGATGTAAACAGGAAGAAGAGTCTATTCGAGCATCAAAAGCCTGTGAAGCTCGCATAAATAACGATAATAAAATTTTTTGGAAATTTGTTAAGAATCAAACGGGTGTCAAAAATGTCCTCCCTCCGACAATCGATGGGGTGTCGGGGGAGGATGAAATTGCAAAGCTGTGGAAAAACCACCATTCTAACATTCTTAATAGTGTGAGTAGGGATAATCTTAAGATGGATTGCAGCGAAATGATTGTGGGAGGGACAAGGGAAAATACTTTGATATCATTTTCTGAAGTAAAGAGGTTAATTAAAGAGTTAAAGACTGGTTCTGCGTCAGAGGTAGATGACTTATCGAATGAGCACTTAAAATATGCAAATGACGTAGTATGTCTGCACTTATCATTCCTCCAATCAGCCATGCTTGCTCATAGCTATATCCCTGCAGAGTTCATGAGGGTATATATCTTGCCCCTGGTCAAAAATAAGTACGGAGACATTCTGTCCAGCAGTAATTACAGGCCTATTGCTGTCGCTTTCTGCTTCTCGAACTACAAGAAAAATTCTTGTTACTCCGATTAAATGATTTCCTATGGACATCTCCTAATCAGTTTGGCTTTAACCCTTTGACGACCAGTATACGTTTCTTTGAACTTAAAAGTTTAAGTTTTATTGTTATTTACAATTAGATATTAGTAACTATAGTCACTTAAATGACCCATTGTTGGGTTAATTTTCCGACAACTAAACGATACCTGTATAAACATCAGAGATGGGCAGTATCTTGTATCTTAAGATACAAAAAGTATCTTAAGATACAAGATACGTATCTGAGATAGTATCTTAGATACTTTATTTTTGGAGGATCTTGAGAAGTATCTAAGATACATTTTGTCATGTAGCTTGTATCCCGGGATATACTTTCAAAGATACTTTCATAAGATACTTTTTAAATAGAGACGCTAATAACTATTCATGAAATATGATCATATCTGACGCACGTTGAAGCAGGCCGGCGATTGCTGTTACATGTTTGTACATGAATACTACCGTTGCGCTGCGCGCACAGTCTCGGCACAGACGTACTCAGGTTTCATCTTGTATCCCGCGGTTTTAACATGTTTTAACATGATTAAAAATCAGGAATTATACATATATTTGCTTATTCCTGCAAATATATTTATTATGAGGAAAACTTTATTTTTTCTTCGTGAGTAGGTAACTGAGCATACCTGTATTAACAATTTATTTGAAACACATAAATTGAAAACGTGTGGTTTATTTTATTTTTCCATACCTAAAAATTTTCAGGATTATTTATACATATTTACTTTGTGCTTTCCTTTTAGTTATATCACTATATGAATACTGAGACATGAAGTACCATTGATTTGGCATTTATTTATATCCAGAAAATATAATAATAAACAATTGAATGAGACAACTCGTGCGCTCATGGCTCACCAGGTGAAACTAAACTCAAATAATTATTCTTTCAAAAGTGTCTTGTATCTTAAAAATGTATCTTGTATCTGTAACTTGTATCTGTATCTTGAAGATACAGTTTTTTCGAGTATCTTGTATCTGTATCTCAGATACATTTTTGTTGGGTATCTTGTATCTGTATCTCAGATACAATTTCCAAGTATCTTGCCCATCTCTGATAAACATGTAGATGTATTTGTAGAAACGTTGCATCATTGTACAATTTATATTATTATTTCCGTTGGGACAAATATGTCCCGTGGTCCTCAAAGGGTTAAAAGGTCCCACTCAACTGACCTGTGTATCTATGTACTTAAAGAAACAATATCGAAATACATTGACAGTAATTCAACTATTTATAGCTGTTTCCTAGATATAAGTAAGGCATATGATAGGGTGAACCACAATATTTTATTTGCAAAACTAGAAGACAGGAAGGTTCCCATGTACATATTAAATTTATTGAAATTTTGGTATTCCCACCAATCTTTCACTGTTAGGTGGGGCAATGTACTATCCGAGTGTTTTGGCTCCTCTTGCGGGGTGAGACAAGGCTCCTTGCTCTCCCCTATGCTGTTTAATGTGTATATTGACGGATTAATTGCTTCACTTAATGAGGCAACAGTGGGATGTTGTATAGATAACACAAGGATAAATAGCTTAATTTACGCCGATGATATGGTGTTAATAAGTCCCTCTGTTAAAGGTCTGGATCGGCTACTAAAAGTCTGCGAAGTTTATTCGCAGAAACATGATATTCTTTTTAATGTTACAAAAACTAAGGTTATGCACTTTCATCCTAAAAGCTGTAATCAGCCAGCTGATATAAGGTTTAAAATGAATGGTGAAGTAATTGAGGAAGTACAAGAGTTTAAGTATTTGGGTCAAACTATTACCAGCTCCTTGAATGATGACTCGGATATAAGAAAACAATCTCGAAGCCTGTGTGCTAAAGCGAATATGACCATAAGGAACTTTCGATTCTGTACAAGTGAAGCTAAAGACACTCTCTTTCGTACTTTGTACAGTAATATATACGGACAGCAACTGTGGGTGAATTATAAAAAAGGTTCTGGCAGAACCATAAATTTGCTGTACAACAGGTCTTTTAGACTCTTACATAAATTACTCCCGAGATGCTCAGCTTCGCAAATGTTTGCTAACCGCAATGTCTCGAGCTTCCCGGAGGTAACAAGACGTGCTCAATACAGTCTAATGCAAAGAATTAAAAAATCAACCAACCCGATCATCCAAGCTATCCATGAGTCCTGCCATGTATCCTCTAAGGCCTAAGCTATGGACTTCTTGGTGCGAAAACGTCTGTCTGTAGATCCACTTAACTTCGACATTACAGTATTATTTCTAACCAATTGTATATATTTCTATCCTTAGTATATGAACTGTCATTGTATTAATAATATTTGTCATATGGACTATAGTTTGCCAATAAACGTTTTCATTTATATATATATATATATATATATTATATATTTTTTTTTTTTTTTTTTTTTTTTTTCCGAGAAAAATATAACTTTTTATTTTTTCGAGCATTTTTTTTCGGAAACCCTGTACTTTAATTATCTCATGCTACTGGAAGAATAGGTACTTTGTTAATAGTAAAATACTAAGTATAGTAATTACTGTTCATGACACGACAATTGGGTACAGGACAAATGAGCACCGACAAATGAGCGCCGACAATTGAGCGCCAAGACAATTAAGCGCAAGATAAAAGAGCGCAAGACAATAGAGCGCCAAGACAATTGAGCGCAAAACAAAAGAGCGCAAAACAATTGAACACATATTTATTAAGGATGTTAAAAAAAAATATTTATTAAGGATGTTAAAAATAATGTAGTTAGGTTAGGTTAGGTTGTTAGGTTATTGTTTTGCGCTCTATTGTCTTGCGCTCATTTGTCTTGCGCTTAATTGTCTTGGCGCTCAATTGTCGGCGCTCATTTGTCATGCGCTCATTTGTCCTGCGCTCATAAGTCGGGGTAGCATTACTGTTGCATATTACAGTATGTGTATATACAATAGGGTGTCCCGTTAAACCCAAAGTTGGTCGGGTACAGCAGTAACCGATATACTGTAATATCGTGAAGTGGGCTACTAAGAATGCCCAAACAAGTTTTTTAAAGTCCTATCTAAAAAAATCATGCATCCCCAGGGGTTTACATTTTACACCCCCGATTTAGACCAAAAAATTGGCATTTTGACCTTTAAAAGACCCATTAAAGCTAGAAATTACATACACATTTTTTTCCAATCTGTTAGTAGGAAGCCCTAGAACCACGTCAAGGTCGATTGGAATCTCTGGAGTTTTTTTTATAGTTTTTTTTAGTTTTCTAGTTTTTTGTTTTTTTTTAGGTTTTTTAATTTTTTTTTTACTTTTTGTATTTTTAATTTTTTTGTTTTTTTATATATTTTTTTATAAAAAATTGCATAAATCCCCTGTTTTAATAAAAAAATGCATTAATCCCCTTTTAAACTAATAATTTACCTAGTAATTACGAAGATTCTTTTTCAGGATTTCTTTTAAAATTTTTCTATGAAGTTCTGTGGTTTGAATTTTAGTTTCAAGCTGAGCTTCATCTTTAACTGTAGGAGCCAGATCAGTTATAAGCTTAATAGCCCTTTCAGCACAATCATTGACAACCTTCAAATTACTCACAAACTCTTCCATTTCATTATAGTTTGGATCTGAGCACCATTCTCCCACTGGCTTTGACAACCAACAACTTTCTAAATTCATGATTTTAAAGATTTTCCATGAATTAGGTCCTATCAAATCCACCAGTTGTATATCTGGGTGTAGTTCTGGAACTTCTGGCTTTCCTATAATAATTTCATCTGGAACTTCAGATCCTAATAAACGAGCTGCGATACTTGCTTTTGTATTCTCATCTAAAGTTTTACTAAAAAGCGATAAAACTACAAGTTCTTGACTTAAATACCACTTGTATCTTAAGAATGCATCTACTGCAGCAATAGAAACTTCTGGATCTACTTCCTGCCAGACATTAACTAATTGCTTATAAAATCGCAGGTCATTGAGTGGTGCTTCTGCAGCTAATGGGGTCTTTAGCCAATGAGGGCCATAAACTAAAGATGTAAACTTGACAAATCCTCCAAATGATTCTTTTACTTCTGGTTCTTAGTTAAGCTGATCTCTAAATAAGACAAGTTTATTTGAATACAGCTGAGGTGTCATGAATCTAGCTCGATGGCATGCTCCTGGTTTACGAAGATGTATCTTTGAAGGCCTGTGCCCCAACAATAGACAGTTTAATTCTAAATATTCTAAGTAATCATCTCTGAAATAATTTTTGTTCTCTAATAAAGAATTATAAATTATATTTGCACTTTCTTTAATATCCATCAACAAAGGCTCAGTTATATTTATTTCTTTAGTTTGGGATAATGTTATTTTGGACCAGCTTTTCGAAAATTCTTCAAATATGGGATAATCGGGACCAGTGCTTTTTCCAAAGGTGCATTGCCAAACAGATTTTACAATAAGTTCGCCAATGTGGTGACGGCATGCTAAATATAATAATGGTCTATTCAGATTTCTTTCTATATAAATGAAAGCTCCTTTGTTAATACCTGTATTTGAGGCCGTCGTGTCAAATGACATACCTCTCGCCTTTCCTGTGACCTGCCAATCTGTAAGGAGCTTGAATGTAGCTTCAGACATTTGTTCACCAGTAGCAGTTTGAATAATAGGTATCCCCAAAATTTTATCAATATCAGGAGATCCAGTCGCAGCAACAGCAAGCCTTTCTAAGCCTAAAATCTGTCTTGAATCCCAATGGATAAGTTGTTTTATATTGGTATTTTGAAATAATTCTTTGACTTCATTTTCAGTTTTTACCCTATTTTCTTGTGTTGCTGTATGAGTAGATGTTTTTGAAACTGCATAATCGTTTAGTTCTCCTCAGCCGGCTCTAATTAAAGTAGAAATTATTAATGTAGCTGTTCTAACAGATACATTTCCTCTGTCTATAGCACTGGCTACAATAGACTCTTTAAGTACATTTCTAGGTAGGTAAATAGGCTTTTGTTCTTTAGTTGTTTTTAGTCTTTTATTGAGGTAATCATAATCGTTAGAACTATCTCCCTCACATTCTAATAATTCCTCTATTTTCACTTTAGATGGTTTGCTTATTCTCTCTTGTTCTTTCTGACGTAAACGTTCATTTGTTGCTAGTCTTTTTATTTTATTTTTTATTATTTGCTGTGAAATATTATCTCTTGAACCCAGTGTAACTTTATACCCCTCTCTCAGCATCTTTAAAAACTCCAGATCTTCCTCAACTTCAGCTTTCCCTAGCTTTTCTGAAAGAACTTTTTCAGGAAATGGGTGAGCTACATCAAATATTGTTTCAAGTTTTTCATAAAATTTGTTTACTGAACTTAGGTGCTCTTCAGTTTTTCTATATTTATGTTTTGTTAGAACATACTATTCCTGGTGCAACTTAAGAAGTTTTTTAACGACATATTGTCTGCTACTAGTAGGTAAATTGCATTTATTCCAAAAGGAGAACACATGGTCTATTACCATGCCAGCTTGATGACTTACAAGTTTTCCTTTAACAAGGGACTGATTATAATGAGGATTGCAAGCTTTAATATGATGGAAATATTTGAGTACTTGCTCGTTGGTTGGAACAGCTGTAGTCGTTATGGAGGCTATAGGTTGACCTAGAAAGGGGATTTCTGTTTTGCTTGTAGTTAATGGTTTGCTTAGAGCCATTTTATCAATTTAAATAGGTATTATGGTACCTAGATTTAGAAATTCCTGAAAAAAAGTTAGATTAGTTAGTAAAAATCGCTAAAAATATGAAATAAGGGGACTAAATTGGGCCCTGTGGGGCCCACATTTAGTATTGACATTTATAAAGCTAGTATACATTACCAGAAATGCATATAGCGTGGTAAATGTGTTTTACTTTTAATTAAAATAGTATATTTTACTAGAAAATGCCAAAAAATGCCAATTTTTTGGTCTGAATCGGGGATGTAAAATGTAAACCGCTGGGGATGCATGAATTTTTTAGATAGAACTTTAAAAACTTGTGTGGGCATTCGTAGTAACCCACTTCACGATATTATATCGGTTACTGCTGTACCCGACCAACTTTGGGTTTAACGGGACACCCTAATGTACAATTAATTTCACGACAGACAGTTATTAATTACATATTAATAAGTACCTTGATATAGCCTATCATGGTATATGGTTGCGATTTTGAGTATGGTATGTCCTCTAGGACAATGTTTCTCAACCGGGGTAGGGGTACAGGAGAAGCTCAGGGGGTACCGATGTTTAGCAAAAAACATCAGCCTCCATAAAAAATCAGCTTACTTCAGCGAAAATTACAAAAATATGTAAAATCGGACAGAAACCTTTCTTTTAAGTGAAAATCTCTGTGTAATATTGCAATTTTATAGCTGAAATAATTTTCTGTTATTCGTAACTGTTAGTTTATGTCTTTCAATGAGATCCCTGTACCAGTGTACCTGCTTTGCATTTGTTAATTTTCTAGACAGGATGAAAGTTAATACAACCTGGCCCATATTTCATCATCCGAGAGAAACACCAGCGCTTTCACTCTCAGAATTTTTTTTTACGTATTAACTCCCTGCTCTCGATCCAGTAGACATCATTTAGTTCAAACCTATCTGGATAACAAAAGGGGCCATATAAATAGAAATAAACTCGTGAAAACGCACACCTTTTACATATACAAAATACCCTACACAGAGATTCGAACCTGGGGCCTCTGACTCGGAGTCGCGGGCGTGATCACGAGGCTATGACAGGATAAAAGTTTACACAACCTGGCGCATGCGTCTGTTTCCATCTACATGATACACTCGTGTTATCCAGATAGATTTGAACTAAATTATGTTCATTCACTCAAGTTCAGGGGATATTTGAATTAAATGAAGGTGACAGAAAAATTACAAAGTGACATTGAAACACTATTCAGGTGGTAAAAAGACAACGGAATAAAGGTGGGGGGACGTTAGACAGAAGATAGGAAGTGCTGGAACTCCCGTTTCTCGTGTCACTGTCCTCCTGAGCTGATTAGTCCGGTTGCACGGGGTGGGAACCCTGCATTGTTTGTTATAAAGCAAATCTTGACATATTTTGAAAGCTATACGGGTATACACCTGACCCCCGCTTGGCTTTTTCAATATGGCCGCCATTTTCCAAGATGGCCGGCGAAACTGAAAAATCCCATATCCTGGTCGGTGCTAGGACAACTGCCCCCCGGACAACCGCCCCCCGGACAATTGCCCCCCGACAACGCCCCCCGGACAACTGCCCCCGTAGGACAATCGCCCCCCGGATTATTGCCCCCATAAGTAAATAAAAATTAAATAGGAATTAAATTTATTAATATTTATAAAAAACAAACTTATGAAAGAGTTCATATTTATTAAAATTTACTAAAAAAAAGTAAAACTTGCTTGGGAAAGAGGTTTTAATGCTAAAAATTCAAATTATAGGCGATACCTCAAAAAATTAATTAGTTCGCGATTCTCAAAGTCTTCAACCTAACCTAACCTAGCCTAGCCTAACCTAACCTAACCTAACCTAACCTAACCACCAACTATGACTTTCAAAACGACCTTTCAATAAGTATTGCCAACTGTTTAAATATAATTAATTAATCCATAGTATATATGAAATACAATAAGTCTTGCCAACTGTTAAATAAAATTAAGTAGCTAAACTTCATAATTTTATTATAAATAAGTAAGCAATAATTGGAAAATTTTTTGTTAAATATTGCTAACTTTTTAAATATAATTTTTTTTCAGGCTACAAGCAAAATTAAGCAAGAATTGGCAATAATGTTGTTAAATATTGTTTTAGCTTGCCATTTTTTAAACGTAAATTTAATTTCTATTTAATTTTTATTTACTTATGGGGGGCAATAATCCGGGGGGCGATTGTCCTACGGGGGCAATTGTCCGGGGGGCGGTTGTCGGGGGGCAATTGTCCGGGGGGCGGTTGTCCAGGGGGCAGTTGTCCGGACACCATCCTGGTGAATACTTAATGGATTTTGATGATCTTGGTGTCATTTCTAGGGGTTTTTAGGATGATGAGTCGATCTGGAGGGAGTTGCAGATACTTTGGGAGTCGTTTTGACCCACATTCGTTAATACTCAAGGTCAATGAAGGTCAAACGCCCCCCGAAATAAGGAATATCCCATATCCAGGGCAGTCGTGAAGATATTTTGGTGATCTTACTGTCATTTTTATGGTTTTGGGCGAGACTGAGTAGTTCTATAGGCACATGATAACAGTAGGATATCATTTTGCAACTCCATGGGTCAAGTCAAGGTCATTTGAGGTTAAAGTTTGGCCTTGAAATATGATAATGCCACAGTTGACATTACTGTATTTGCTTTATTTCAGTGACAATTTCTACAATCTAGCTAACTGCTGAGCACTTAACATCTTTTCTGCAGATAAAACCAGATCATAATGCTTAAATGACATAACTCACATTATATGGATATGGATATTCGGATACAAACCACAATTTATGCTGAAGTGCATGGCACATGCATTCTATGAAAGGTTGCAAAGCTACAAAATATGACCTCGTAAGCTAAACAAAGCTCACACCTAGCTGGGGGATTGGCATTGACAACTTTGATGCAGTTATTCACATTAGGTAACTATTTATTGGGGGCAAATATCAAAAGACATGGTTGTGTCAGGATCGTCAGGATCATCAGTCTGCTCCTCGTTTGCGTTTTGGGTCAATGGATTGTTGCAATCCAAGCCGCTGCCACATGAACAGAACATTGTGCAAGGGATTCCGCGTCCCATTCGGCCGCAGCGACTCCCCCTGCATGCTGATTGTGATTCACACCCACATCTGATTAGCACAAAAAAAAACTAATGAAAATATATGTTGTTCTTGCTCCTTCCACTCTGTATATAAATGTTATTACATGATGCGCCTCGGTGGTATAGTGGTTAGCGTCGCTGACTACGAATCCATCGGCCTCGGGATCAAGACTCGGTGACGGCAAGCGGCGTGCAGCAAAACCCAGCTGTTCATCCTTCCACACAATAAAAAAAAATTGGTTGGTAGATAAAGGGGTACCTTGGGTAGCGTAGTGGTTAAGACGCTGGGCTGCTGGTGGGGTGTGGTTTGGATTCCACGCTAAACTGTAGGTCTAAGGTGGAGTGGCAAGCTTGACCTTCGTGAGAATAAACAATTCGGGCGGAAGCAAAACCAAGGACCAAGAACCATCGTCAGGTTGCTTAGTGAATGTAAGGGGAACGACTGGACCAAAGCACTATAATTTTTTTGTGGGTCCACTAGACCATAAACAATAAAATTTTGATAGGAGCCATTAAACCATAAGCATTGTTCGGTTCTAGGACAGTTCATACCAGGACAGCTCATACCAGGACAACTTATACCCAGACAACTCATACCCAGACAACTCATACCTAGGACAACTCATACCTAGGACAACTCATACCTAGGACCAGAAAAAAATGAAAAATTAATGAAAACATTTATTTTGTAAAATTAAAAATTAAATTTAAACATTTAGAATTCATGCAAGTTATTAATGAAAACATTTTGAAATGAAAACATTTATTTTTAAAATTAATGAAAACATTTATTTTTTTAAATTAAAAATTAAATTTAAACATTTAAAATTCATGCAAGTTTTATATATAGTACAGGGTGTCCGAGAATTATCTGTACAATTTTTGTCTGTTGTTAAAAGTCAACCATGAAGTGTAGAAATTCCAGTGTTGTCCATTTTACAGAGAATCTCATTAAGTTTTTTCTGATACCACGTTTTGACAAGTTTTTTAGAAATGTACGCGGGTGACAGACATTGATGATTTAAAAGCAAGAATCACAGCTGCTATTGAGCGAATTGATGTGGATATGCTGCAGCGCACATGGCAACATTTGGAGTATCGATTGGATGTTTTGCGAATCACTAATGGTGCACATATCGAATGTTTGTAACAACGTTACTTTAACAAAAGAAACTTTTGAAAATACAGATTCTAAATAATCTTGTTTAAGAATTTTACGTGTGTTATCAAGAATTTTATTAAAAGATGAAATTGTACAGATAATGTTCGGACACACTGGAATTTCTAAAAAACTTGTCAAAACTTGGTATCAGAAAAAACTTAATGAGATTCTCTGTAAAATGGGACAACACTGGAATTTCTACACTTCATGGTTGACTTTTAATAACAGCCAAAAATTGTACAGATAATTTCTCGGACACCCTCTATATATATATATATATATATATATATATATATATATATGCCCAGTTAGGTTCATTGAATGCCCGGTTAGGTCAACTGAATACCCGGTTGGGTTCATGAATGCCCAGTTAGGTCAACTGTAAGCCCTTGACGATTGGTTAGGTTTAGTCGTGATATTTTCGTTAAAACTAACGAAAATATCACGACTAAACCTAACCAATCGTCAAGGGCGTACAGTTGACCTAACCGGGCATTCAAATTTTATCCTATGTAAATAATGGTTCTCTATTTATTATATGTTTGCAATAAATAATAAATTTGTTGTTAATGTTTTCTTATCTTATTTTGGTTAATTTGCAGAGTTTAAACTTTCGGGGTGGATGTAGATGAAAAGATCAACATTGGGGTGGGGTGGTAATTGTTGAAGAGAGTATGAGTTGTCCTAGGTATGAGTTGTCCTAGGTATGAGTTGTCCGGGTCTGAGTTGTCCGGTATAAGTTGTCCGGGTATGTGTTGTCCTGGTATGAGCTGTCCGGTCACGGAATTGTTCATACTGTTTTCATACAAAGCCCAAAATTGGGAAGTTCACGTTTTGCTAGTTGGAAACATATAACTCCTCAATTATTAAATTTGGAGAAATATCTTAAATGTATGATTTGTAGACATTTAGAGGCACATAAAATTGACATCATCTGTGCGACTGACGCAAAAAGATAATTTTCTCACCAAAACAATCATTCCAGTAATTCTCTTTATGAAACATTTATTATTATGAAATGTTGAATAGAGATGATTGTGTGGTATTTTTAAAGCGCAAACAATAAAAACTATTGCATATATTTAACATACGAATACAGGTTATAAGATGTTTCTCACTTGTTATTTCAATCCCTACTGGTGCATGATGGATCAGATAGAAGATTGCATTATAATTTTGCTTTCCTATATTTTTTCAGGCACTAACTAATGCAGAATAATGGATTGGACAAGGTGCGTGATTTACTATAACAGAGATATGGAAAATTTGCCGCCTACAATTGTTGAGGAATTCAAACCAAATGGTCCCTGGGTTATATCTAAGCCCATTAAACGGTTCTCCACAATTCCAGTTGACCAAGCCCACGAGCAGAACAATGAACTTGTGAAGGGGTCTGGTGGTGCCATCGGATTAACGGAGAACCCATCTGCATTCAGGAAATGGATGACAGCTGGTCCGGAACAAGCAAGACTTCTGAAGGAATTTGAAACCGAAAATTTTAAGACAGATGATGACAATCAGCAACATCATGAAGAGAGCATGTCTACTCAGAAAACCTTGGACCTGGTAGAAGCCATCACTGATATGGGCAATCCATTTACCGAAGAGGGTCCAGAACTACTGACTTTAGATACACCTAACGTGATAGATGAGTCTGTCGTCAACACAGTCCGTACCATAGAGGCACTAGGGAAAGATCAATACATCAAGTACCACAAAGCTGAATTGGTAGACTGCACACAGTCCATCCATGAGCCAATTAAAAAGAACTCTCTGCCACTCTTCAGGTCGCCAGTACGCAAGTTTCAGAGCAAGCAAGCAGAAGAGATCTCATTGCTGAAGCATGATGCGAGTCTTTTCTCCCAGCTGTATATTGTAATGCGCCATAGAGATTGCCACATGGATACCTTCTTCTCACATGAGAATCACCCATATCCCCCGTCTTTTTCTGATAGAGGGAAGCTACGGCAGGGTAAGAAATCTGATCTCATCACATGCCTACAACAGGATAACCAGGCCGAGCACCCAGGTTCCTTCGATGCGAAGGTCCTGGATGGTGCTGCTGTTGTGAACTTTCTTCCCACAAGTGGCCTCACAACATTCGATGACTACGCCAGCAATGTCTTCATTCCGTACATCACAAATCAGTTGGAGACTTCTAAGAGAATTGACATTGTCTGGGACACATACCTCAATAACAGCATTAAGGTGCCCACAAGGGAGAAAAGACTGCTAAAAACAAAATTCCTGGAAACTGGCAAGAATTCCTCCGTGATCCCAAGGTCACCCGTAAGAAGCACAATATGTGATAAATTCTGGCCTTAATTTGAAATTACCAGTCATTCGAGACCGCCGTGCACCCACTTTGGCTTCACAATTCGAGTTGATGAATTTATGAAACCTCATGTATGGGGTTCTCATTGCTTTGTAATTTCGAAGTTTCATGCGAGGGGGGGAAACTGCGAGTCAATTTTAGTATGAACATACTTATATAAATGAAAACAGGAATTACGAGGCGACCTGATAATTATGATCCTGTGATCCTTTCCTTCTTCATCTACTCTCATTTCCAATGACGATAACCAAAATACCATCTAATAATAATAATAATAAAAAATAATAATAATAATAAAAATAATAATAATAATAATAATAATAATAATAATAATAATAATAATTAGTATGAGTCATAGCTTATGAAAATGATGATTTTTTTATGCAGGAAGGAGGGGCAAATGCCTACAAAAAACCCTCCAACTCCAAACAGAAGAAGGAAATAGCCAAAATCAAGGTACAGGGTTTTCGAGATGCCTGGACATTCTGCGTTTGAATGATGGTGAAGATGGACTGAGGAAGGTTGTTCCAGAGTTGACCGGTTGAGCAGGGAAAAGTGAAAATACTGATTAACTCTCGCATTAGACAGTTGGACAAAAAAGGAATGAGAATGTGTAGAAAGTCTGGTAATGGAAGCTTTCTTTAAAGGAGGATGCATGCAGTCAGAGAGTTCAGAAGAGCAGCGTCTGTTACAAGAGTTATGGTACAGAGAGAGTGAGGCAACATTGCGGCGAAAAGAGAGGGATTGAAGACAGTCAACACGAGGTGGGGAATTGATGAGACGAAAAGTCTTTGATTCCACCTGGTTAAATAGAGCTGTTTGGGTTGAGCCACCCCACACATGAGAAGCGTATTCCATACAGAGTCGGACAAGACCCCTGTACAGAGACAGCAACTGAATGGAGATGAAGAAACCGCAGAGTCTGTACAGCACACCTAACCTCTTAGAAGCTGTTTTAGGAAAAGGGTATATGTGATCTTTCCAGGAAAGCTCACGATAAAAGGAAACACCAAGCGTGGTAAAAGCGGAAAGATTCAGTTGTCTATTGTCGAAGATAATGGAGTCTTATGGAAGATTATAACGAGCAGATAGATGAAAGAATTGCGGTTTTGAGGCGGTGAAAGCGACGAGGATTTCTTTGTCACAGTTAGAAATAGTAGAAAGATTAGAGGTCAGGTGCGTCATAGCCATCCCACGCGAAACATGGAGTAACTGTTGAGAGGGACGCTTCATAAAGTGGGTGGAGAAGTGAAGAATGGAATCATCGGCATAGGAGTGAATAGGACAGGAAGTGCGACTTAATAGATCATTGATAAATATTTAAAAGGAAGAGAGTGGGTGACAGGACAGAGTCATGAGGAACATTACTATTAATAGCTTTAGGAATAGGAAAAGAACAGTGGCCATCGACAACCGTCGATATAGATCGGCCAGAAAGGAAATTAGAAATGAAGGCACAGACAGAAGGATAGAAACCGAAGGAGGGCAGTTTGGAAATTAAAGATTTGTGCCAGATTCTATCAAAAGCTTTTAGTCCAGGCAATCTAGAGCAAAAATAGCTTCAACCTGGGCAAAATTGCTTCAGAAACTTTCTAAACTGTTTCTAGCTCAGGAACCATTGCTGAATAACATATCCAAAATCCGACAAAATTGGACACCGGGAACACCCCCAAAAATGAAATTCAAAATGGCGGACTGGCAGTTTCCTACGAAATACAATAAATTTTAATTTCGCTTTGTAGAGAGAGTTATGACGTTTTTCTTGATCAGTAAAATGTTTTAAAACACATTTTCGTTTCTAAATTAACCTATATGACACTAAAAATTGTATTAGGCGGCTAGTATTAAACTATGACGTCACGTAATGTAAATAAAATATACTGTATGGAGTGTATGTGAGAATGGACATTGCTACATCTTTATAAACTTATATTATATACAACTCTTTAATTCCTACTACCCACTATCAAATCTGCGTATTTGTGCTTGTCATTTTCTTTAAAACTGTTATTATGTACTCCTTTTAAATACTGCAACACAGTTTATTAATTTGTGTTTTCTGTTTCAGACTGACTCGGTGTACGGCTGACTCGGTGTGCGTCCGCCTTCAAGAATGCAGACCCTGAAGAATTGTGCGTGATTTGTAAGGAGAAATTGGACAGCGGACAGGAAGTGGTTCACATCTCGCAAAAAGGAGCAGATGGTATAAATGCATCTAGCCGCAGCCGTGGAAGCGATGTTGTTGCAACAGCTGGAATAAGTGTTCACGTTGTATGTAGGAAAAGGTTTACGGATAAAAAGACCATTGAAATAAAGAAGCGACAGACCGCAGCCGAGGCAATACCAAGGAAAAGTGCTCGTTTCATGAATACGCATTTTCCAGTGCTACTCACTGTTTGTTTTGTGATACCTTTGTGGACTTTTTTTCCAAACACAAACCAAAATCAGAGCATGTCAAAATAAGAACTACAGAGTTCTCCGAAACCATAAAAAGGTGCTGTGAAAGCCGCTGCGATGAATGGTCGTTTAATGTAAAAGGCCGTCTGGAGTATTATCTTCGTGATCTTCCTGCTGCAGATTGTGTCTACCATCACACCTGCAGCGTAAATTTTCGAAGTGGAAAAAACATTCCTCGCGCATACTCCTCCGACGATCATGATTCGAAGAAAGGGAGACCAACTAATGAAGAGCAACACCAAGCATTCCTTCAGACCTGTGCTTACCTGGAAGATAATGATGATGAACAACTGTTGATTGGAGACCTAATTTCCAAAATGGAGGAATATCCTCAAGGAAGTCAGAGCTCTGTCTACGAACGCAGGCACATGAAGAGAAAGCTTTTAGAACGTTACGGAGACAAGATCATAATATCAGGTGAAAGTGGGAAGGCAGATGTAGTAATACTACGAGAGACAGCTAATGAAATTCTTATAGATTATCACAAAAAGTCGAAAGAATGTGATATAGATATAGAGTTACAGAAGATTTACCTAGTAGAAGCTGCTGCAAAAATAATCAGAAGTGATATCAAGTCTGTCGACTCGCCTAGAAAAGATGTGTATCCATCTCCAAATGACATCACTGCAGAAAGTGCTCTTGATTACATTCCCAACAGTCTGAAATTGCTATTATCAAAAGCATTTGCGGGACAGGATGCTTCAAGAAAAATAGGTGCAATTGGGCAGAGCATTATGCAAGCAACCCGTCCTAGAGGATTACTATGTCCACTACAGATCGGTTTGTCGGTTCAGCTACACCACAACTTTAGGTCAAGGTACCTTATTGACGTTCTCCATCAGCTGGGTTACTGTTCGTCGTATGCAGAAGTAACAAGATTCGAAAGAAACGCGGCGCTGGCAAGTGGGTCTGGCTCTTTTACTGTTGATGAAAACACTGCAGTCCTTCTAGCAGCAGATAACGTCGATCATGATGTCTGCACTTTGGATGGGAAGAATACCTTTCATGGAATGGGTATGATTGCCGCAATAACTCCGAAGATCAAGATCCACCCTTCTATTCACAGGCGTAATGTTGGTGACAATGACATTAAGAAGATTGCAACCGTTGACATTAGGGAATATAGACACGCGAGAAGCATGTTGAGGGACATCTCATTCCGCGAACTTCCAGTACCCACTGCCACCATAAGTCGACTTAGTCTTCTCTGGCAGATATTTTCAGCAGAAAGATCAGGTCCAAGTTGGTCCGGAACAATGCAGGCAATTCACGGTGGATCAAGTGTCTCACATCCAGGTGTGGCGTCGATCACGTTCCTTCCCATCATAGATATGTCGCCAACTGACATGACCTGCATATTTTCGACATTACTATATTTGAGCAAGATAGCACGCGATCAAAAAGTCCCATGCATTATTACCTTTGATCAGCCTTTGTTCTGGAAAGCTTCCCAAATCATCAATGAACAGAGAGACCTGCAGGACATTGTTTTAATGCTGGGATCATTTCACACTCTGATGAATCTTTTGGGAGCAGTCGGTACTCTTATGAATGGTTCAGGATTGTCTGAAGTACTTCAAGAAATATACGGACCAAATGCCGTGCAACACATGATGTCTGGAAAAGCTGTTTCAAGAGCGATACGTGGTCATATGATAGTAGATGCAGCTCTTAGTACCTTACTAGTCGCAGACGTTTTCCCTCGTAATGAAGATGGAACTCCTCATGACCTCCATAAGGAAGCTTGTGACCTGCTCGACGATACGATGTTATGACCGCCAAACAATCAGTTGAGGATGTGGAATCTTCGAATGCATTGTCTCAGATTGCTACCACTTTGGATGCGAAGAAAACTGACCTACAATCTACTTCGCAAACAAGTCAACTCTGGTTGGAATATCAGCGAATGATCAACATTGCACGTTCCTTGATAACAGCAGACAGAACCGGCTCGTGGGATTTGCACTTGCAAGCTATGCTGGAGACCATCCCCATAATTGTAGCAGCCGGACATCACAATTACCTGAAATCGATATACCTGTAGCTGCAGAAAATGTTAAGTTTGCCTTCTGAAAATCCAGCCGTTAACAAAATGTTCCAGGAAGGTAAGTTTGTGGTAAGAAGAAGCGACAGATTATGGGCCGGACTCGGCACAGACCTGGTGATAGAACAAGTACTAATGCGTTCCCTGAAAAGCAGAGGCGGACTGACACGCGGAAGTGGATTTACAGACATCCAAAGGACAACGTGGCTCTTTTCTATGCCTCTGTGTTCCACTTATAACTTAGCAATGCAGGAATACACCAGAGTTTTGTTGGAAAGTAGTGAACAGCACAAGGAAATGAGGGGAAGTAGACAAATCAGGGACAGTAATGACTTGAAGAAAGTACTTGAACGTCTGGAATCCTTATCCCCATTCCATTCTACCTCGGGTCTCTGCAACATTGTAGCAGGGCTAACTGCTGATCCTGGAGTTAACGTTCATCAATTGCATTCAATCGGTACGAACATTGTCGTAAAAATGATTGGGAAACAAGCCTTTACATATTCTGCCAAAAGATCTGACAAAGTGAAAACACTAGGATCTGCTTCTGCCGTTGTGATCACTGATGCTTCAGATATAGAAGTAGATCCTGCACTACTGTTTCAGAGAATGATGACTGTTGCCACTGGCGGAGACATGAATCTTGAAGATGTCATGTGTTACGAACTGTGTGCATATCCTCCTGCATTGTTCGAATCACGAAGTATCTTGAGGAAACCCGATAAGTCTCAGCTAGCTCATGCAATAATCAAATACACTGACACTTTACGCATGGAAGAAGTTCAAGAAATTCAGTGCACAGACCAGTACGTATTGGATGGTGGATCTCTACTACATCGTGTTTCCTGGCGTCAAGATGAAACATATGAGAGCATCGCCAACTCATATGCCGATTTCACTCTGAAAACATATGGAAAAGCAATCATTGTTTTTGATGGCTACAGCAGCTCTCCTACGATCAAGGACATGACCCACAGAAGACGCAGCACCAAGACAAGCAGAAATGTGAATCTCAGTCCAAGCATGAAGTTTGTTGGCCAGAAGGAACACTTCTTGGCTAATGAAAACAACAAGCAAGCATTTATTTCCCTCGTAGGTGAGATGTTGAAGAAGCACGGGTGTACTGTTCACAACGCAGATGGGGATGCTGATGTGGACATCGTTCGTGCAGCAGTTTCCTCATCAGAAAATGCAACTACAACAGTAATAGGGGAAGACACCGACTTGCTGATTCTCCTTCTGTACCATGCCAAGGACAGTGGTTTCAAGTTGTACTATCGCAGCGATATAAGACGGGGACCATCTCCTAATCCTGTGTATGATATTCTCAGCATTCAATCATTGTTAGGCAATGACATCTGCAAGTATCTCCTGTTTGTGCATGCTTTCACGGGCTGTGATAGCACATCCAGAATTTTTTCGATCGGTAAAGCCAAAGCATTCGACACACTGATGAAGGTGGCTGAACTCCGTTCAGTTGCAAATACATTCTGTTCTGATTGTTGCCAACACTCTGACATTGAAGCCGCTGGAAGAAAGGCAATGCTTCTGTTGTATGGCTGCAAAACACTTGAATCCACTAACGCACTACATCATCGAATGTTAGTTGAAAAGGTAGCTACAGCTAAATCTTTTGTTACACCCGAACGTTTGCCACCTACCGATGCGTCCACAAAGTACCACAGCTTTCGCACATACTTTCAAATACTAATCTGGAAGTCTACAGAAGAGAAGATCGATGCAGAACAGTGGGGTTGGTATGTAAAGAATAATTCCTACTACCCTACAGCCTGCGACAAGCCACCAGCTCCAAATTATCTACTCAACATGATCCGCTGCTCCTGCAAGACGAAATGTGCTACTTCAAGATGTGGATGCAAGCGTAATGGAATGCCATGTTCAGCCGCTTGTGGCGAGTGCCAAATCAGTGGTTGCGATAACAACCCAAGTACCGGTAATCTATCCGATGATAGTGATGAAGAGGATTAATTTCTGTATGTTTGTGACCAGGTATCACTTCTTCTGTAATGAACATAACTTGAAACTGGGAAAAAAATAATTGTTGCATTATTGATTATAAAAATCTGTAAAAAGCTATATAACATTATATTTGCGTAATACCTGGTTGTGTTGTATATTGTTGAATTATTTAAAACATTACAACTGAAAGAAAAAGCATCAAATGTATCTATAAATAAAAGCGTAAATTATATATATTTTTTTTTTCGTAGGAAACATCCAGTCCGCCATTTTGAATTTCATTTTTGGGGGTGTTCCCGGGGTCCAATTTTGTCGGATTTTGGATATGTTATTCGGCAATGGTTCCTGAGCTGGAAACAGTTTAGAAAGCTTCTGAAGCAATTTTGCCCAGGTCTAACTACAAATTGCCTGGACTATTTTTATATGTTTCACGCAATAGCAAAAGTTTCACCAAAATCCCGAAAGGAGGATGACCAAGAGTCAGAGAAAATCGCCAGTAGAGCGTCCCTTGTGGAATCTCACTGATCTGAAAGAATAGTGTCAACAGAGAGGTGTTTAAGAATCTTCCTTTTCAAGATAGATTTAAAACTTTAGAGAGGCAAGAAATCAAAACAATTGGACAATAGTTGGGAGTTTGAGAGCAGTCACCCTTCTTTGGGATAGGGTGAGTGAAAACGACCTTCCAGCATGAAGAAAAAGTACCAGATGAAAGACAAAGAAGAGACATTTCTTGAGAACAGCAGGAGGGATTCTAATTTTAGACATAATTAAGTCAGAGGGAGGAAATCGTCCATGGTTGAGTTGGAGGCGAAAGTTTGAGCAAATATTTCAGCTTTATCAAGAGAAGGGACGGCAACTGAGCCGTACGAATGGAAAAGAGAAGGGAAAGAAGAAGTAAAGTTGTTCGAGAGATTTTTGGCTAGTTGCCAGAAAGAGCGAAAAGAATTAGGATTAAATAGGTTTCCATATTTTTGTCTAATGAAGGAATTTTTGGCGAGTCGAATTTAATTTTGCATGATTCCGGGCAGAAATATAAACAGAGTGAGAGTCGGGAGTTGGTTGGCAATGTCACCTTCTGAAAACCTGCATTCTGTTGCGGGTAAAATTAAAACAAGCAAAGTTAAATCATTTTTTTTTTTGCATCAGTAGTCGGAAAGACTATGGAATGTATGCCTCCATGTTCAAAAGAATTACCTCAGGATAGGAAAGTTGTAAGCTAGTTCACCAGAGTTATTAGTGAAATGTGAGGGAAGCCAAAGGTTGTAGTGAACATTGAAATTACTAAAATGGAGATTTCAACGAAAGGACAGAGATAGAATGTGTCCCACTTTGGGAGTGAAATAATTAAAGAATTTTGGATAGTCAGGTGTCATTAGATATTTAAGAGGAAGGTATGCAGCACAGCTGTATTTAATTTGAGATTGGCATGTAAGCTGTGGCCAGAGGGTGTAGAATTCGGAAAATTCAAGTTCTGGAATACAAGAGTAAGTTAGGTCATTGCGTAGATATACGCAACATCCACCTTTGGAATGAAATTGAGTATAGAGAAAGTAGGAGGATACAGGAAAGGGGTTGTTGTCAGTTGTCCCAGACATTTGAGTTTCAGTGAGGAAGAGAAGATGGAGTTTCGAGGAGGAGCGATGGTGTTCTATATATTTGAAATTTGAGGAAAGGCTACGAATGTTGCAGAAGTTTGTGAAAAGTCGATCAGACAAAAGCCAAGGATATCTCGTATGGGTGGTAGCAGAACCAGTCCCGCTGCCCGGGTCTGCGCTTCCGGTACTGGCAGCAGGGGAGCCTGAAGTGGGGACATTTATGGTCCCCTCCCAGGGGGCTCCGAGACTATTAAAAATGGTGCCACAAAATGAACAGAGCGTTAATACGTGAATTAAGAACCCAAATTCTCACTCTCCATAAAGAAGGTAACAACCATAGAGAAACTGCAGTGAAGCTGAAAATATCCAAAGGAGCAATTCAAAGAACCTAGAGCAGGTGCAAGAAAATGGCAATTTGGCTACTCGTAACAGACAAGGTCAGCCGATAATAACTACTTCAAGACAAGATTGCATTATTCAAAGCCTCTTTAGCGGATCACTTTAAGGCAGCTCCAAAAATATGGGCAACACTTCTGGAAGACTATTCAAGTGCTAAAACATGCTTACTGTGAGAAGTCTTCCGGAATGTGATGTGAATAAGAAAAAGACACTCGAGTTTGCAAAGGAACGCGGCGTGATAAATGGAAAATTCTTATGTGCACTGATGAAACCAAAACTGAACATTCTGGAAATGAAAATCATAGGTTTGTGAGACGACGCAGCCATAAAATGTTTCAATTTTACTGGATCATTAAGACTGTAACTCGTGGTGGTGGCCAGGGCAGGCGAGAGCTGCCACGGGCCCCGGGGAAGGATTGGTATATGAGCCCCCCTGTTTACTCAGTATTTTATTATGAATGTTTTTTGTGTACATAACAAGCAAACTGATTATATGTCTAAGTCACTATTCAAAACATACAGTATGAATAAACAACTCAGAAGAAAATGACCATTTTATTTTTCGAATCAATTACATTAATTCTATCACAATACAATTTACAAATGCAGTACCAGTCCATGCAGGCAAGATAATTGTTTACTGCAAGATTTTCATAATTAGAAGTGTACTTTCTTTGCCTTCTCTCTAGCAAAGGGTAAATGATTCTGCTGAAATTTAAAGTACGGGCTAACTGGCTTTCAATTACAATGGTTCTCAGATCTGTCAGTCGGTCTTGGGCATTGGTGGACGGCAGATAATATTTTATCTGTTTCAGTTTGACTATGATAATCTCTATAAAATGTATGTTCATTAATTATATTTCCTCTCTGTTATTTAATCAATTGCTTTATTAATATTTTTAGATTTTATTCCCCCTCTTTCCGGGCCTCGGGGATTTAACCCGGCCTCCCCGTCCTCTCGGCGGCTCTGGTGGTGGCTCTGTTATATTATGCTCCTGTTCAGCTGGAGTCGGAGATTTCATAAGAATCGACGGGAACATAAATAAATCGCAGTACCACAAAATTTTGATTCAGCATGCACTGCTGATTGGAGTTCACTTAAATGAAAGGAGATTCATCTTCCAGCAAATTGCACGGCCAAAATTCCCTGATCTAAACTTCATTGAGTATTTATGGAAACAACTGGAAATTGGTTTGAAAAAATAAGTCATTCGAAACGAAGAAAGAAAAAATCCCGCGGAAAAGCTACAAACTCTGGTTGATAAGCTGCCTTCGAGATGTGAAGCCACCATTTGTGCTCGAGAAAGTCACAATAATTCTAAATACTGACCTGTGTTTGTAAGTTGAAAGTAATTTGCTGTGCCTCATTTATACTGTGTCGACTCTTCTATAATTTAATTGAACAGTAAACACTAATGGAATTTATTTATAACTGTATTAACCTAAAACAAATAAATAATTGTAAAGGAAAAATCATATGACAGTAAAAAATGAAAGTACAAACTTGTATATATATATATATATATATATATATGTTAAACACATATTCTCAGGGGACCATTCTGAGTTTGTATATATATATATATATATATATATATATATATATATATATATATATATATCAGGTCATCCCATAAGTAATGTCGTTTTCTAGATCGGAATTTGAAGGACAAAAAAAAACTCAACTGAAACTTTTTAATCTAGTATACACGGTGAACCAAAAGTAGGTGGACAGTAGGTTGAATACGGTTTGTGTTATATTATATTATAACTATGGTGTTCATTATAACTATGGTGTTTGTGTTTTATTATATTAAATATTATAACTAAATTTATTTAAATTTTATTTTGTATTATAGTATACAAAAAAATTAAATATGTATTCTCAAAATAAACGTTATCATTTACTGTCCACCTACATTTGGTTCACCCTATATATTTTCCATCGGAATCAATGACATTCTGCCAACGTCCTACAAGCTTTTCAATGCCATGTTTATAAAATTCAGGCTGTTTTGAGGCAAAAAACGTACAAAGACTGGTGTGTAGGTCATCTAGAGAAGTATACTGTTTCACGTCAAGATAGTTTTGCAGACTCCTGAAGAGATGATAATCTGAAGGCGCAAGGTCTGGAGAATATGGAGGATGTGGAAGTTTTTCCCACCCAAGCTCCTCAATTTTTGCAAAAGTGATCCGAGCGGTATGAGAACGTGCGTTGTAGTGGTGGAAAACGATTCCTTTCCGATTAACCAAAGGTGGTCTCTTTTCTTTTATTGCAGTGTTCAATCGATCCAGTTGTTGACAGTAGATTTGAGCGGTGATTGTTTGGTTGTGTGGTAAGGTTTCAAAGTGTATTACACCACCTTTATCCCACTAAACACTAAGCAACACCTTCCGAGGGTGAAGATTTGGTTTTGACTGTGGTGTCGCTGGTTCTCCGGCACAAACCCACTGTCGACGGTGCACGTGGCTTGCTTGTTTGTTTCCCCAATCTATTACTAAACGAGGTTTCATGAGGTTGAAATTCCCTTGTTTGCCTTGTTTATTTTTCGAATCTATTAGAGAACGAAGTTTCATAAGGTTCATTTTCCCTTCCTACGGGGAATCAAGTAGAGTGTGGTCACCCACCGTGGGAAAAAGGAAAAAAGGAAAGAAAAAAGTCGGTCGAATAGCGGACAGATAAGTTTTATTAATACTTTTTCTTTTACAGATCTTTCGTCGGTAGCTTAATTAAATATATATTCATTTAGTATAAATTTGTGTTACAAGAACCTGTTTCTGTGTTTCAAGGACATTTTTGCGGGCTTGCGCAGGTGACGGCACAATAAGCACGCGGTAGACCTACGTTGCAATTTATTAATTTCCAAACGCTCGTTTTTTGTAGTTTAATTAATTAAGAGCATGGCACCCCCGTCAAGTACTTGCAGTCGCTGTGAAGGGAAATTTGCCGCTTACGCGTTTACAATGGCTAATAATAATGAACAGTTAGTTTGCAGGTGGTGCTCAAGCATGGAAGTTCTGAGGAACGAGTTAGAACGTGAGAGGGAGGCCAGAGTGAGGCTTGAAGAAAGCGTGATGCTCCTGACGGCAAAATTAGAATCCCTTGAGACTCCAGTTACGACCCCTCCTGCCTCAGTTTCTACTAATAATATAAATAGTACTAATAGCCCTCTCTCTTCCCCTAGTTCCCAACCCTTCGTTCAAGTGCGTCATGGAGCCCCAGTGAAAAAACCTAAGACTTGTCTACCAGTAATAACAAACAATAAGTTTTCTGTTTTAGGTTTCGAAGATGCTGATGAAACGGAAATACGACTCGTTGGCGATTCCATTGCTCGAGGGCAGCTCGAGGAATTTTGTGGGAGAAACCCTAGTCGTAGGCGTCGTTACTGCTACCCTGGTGTCAGTGATGGGCATTGATACATGAAAATCGCTAAAGCGATACCGATACATCGATACATGAAGAACGTCTTAGGCGATACCGATACGCCGATACTTTCTAGATGTCTTAAGCGATACCGATACCGATACATGCATCGCCGATACATGTATCGCCGGTACATTTTTATAATTATTCATTTAATATGTAGGTATTAGCTATTATTGTTTATACTAGTAATTTGTACGCACTGTAAGTAAAATCAACGACATTTTAATGGGTTTTATAGATGTAAATAAAAACAATTGCTTTATTAATGAAAGTATGTTTTAATTTTGTAGGATACATGAATGACTGAAAATATTACACTAACAATTAAAAGTAATTACTATTACCCTTCAAAAATACCAGCTGGCTAAACATCTGGTCAGACAGATTATTCCTTTTTGGAGCGTGAATGTGACCAGCCAAACTAAACAACCGTTCTACATGCGCAGAGGATGGTAGTGGTGTGTTATACTTCAGAAAGACCCGTAGAATTCCTGGGTACTGCCTCAGAGATTGGAGAGAATGACTTCCGTTACCCAGATACTGTAAAACGTCCATCTCAGTGGAATCTTGGGTTGCAGCGACATTAGTGGAAGCAGACTCATAACAGAATTATGGTTAATTAATCTCAATAACACACGTACAAACGTGTTTAAACGTTGCGCCGTACTGTGTGACGTGACCAGTAGAGTAGTACTGTCATTAAATAAATATTGAATAATATTATTATTTATGTATATTCAAATATAACTCAGTAGTGTCATATTAAAACATCTATTTAAATATTTAAAAATTCTTATTAATGTATCGATGTATCGAAGTATCGATTTTTTTCGATACATTTAAGAAAATTGACCTTAGCGATACCGATAAATCGATACTTTTGTGAAGTAGCTAAAGCGATACCGATACCGATACAAAAGTATCGATCGATACGTATCGGCGATACATGTATCTAGATACTGCCCATCACTGCTTGGTGTAAGGGTGGAGGATATAACTAATAGTGCTGACCATTTTACAGACGGAACCTCTGAGGACACAACGTATGTTATTCATGTCGGTACTAATAACGTTTTAAATTCTAGATCGGAAGAGCTGCTGGCTAGGTACAGGGACTTACTAGAGCGACGAAAGGAGAAAAGTAATAAGATTGTTTTAACAGGTATACTTCCTCGAATTATCGAACGTAGCGATTTCTACAGCAAGGCGACCTATATCAACAATAATTTAAAGTCTCTTTGCCAACAAAAAGGAGTGCATTTTGCGAATTTTTGGAACAGTTTCTCCAGCAGGAGGGACTTGTTCCATGGAGATGAACTTCATCTTAATGACGTTGGAACTGCGCGTTTAGGAAGACTATTTCAAAATACTCTCTTCTTTCAGGTTGCCGTAACTCGAACGGTCCCAGCGTAATTTCCTCAAATTTCCTCTGCGCTCGCGAATGTGTCGCAATTACAAACAATTTGAAGGTTCTATCCTTAAATACTCGTAGCCTACGAAATAAAATAAACGAATTTTTTTCTTTAATTGCTTGTAAAGACTATGATTTAATTGCGATAAATGAATCGTGGCTTTGCACTGAAACACGTGATTTTGTAGGGGAGTATCAAATTAGAGGTTATAGACTTTTTGTTAAAAACAGAATAGGTAGGCGAGGAGGCGGTGTTATGTTGTATATTAAAGATAATATTGCGAACGTTATAGAAGTAAAGCACAGAATTCCAGAACCGATAGATTCGACTATAGAAGAACTTAAATTGAACGATTTCAAACTTCTTGTTGCGGTTATATATAGGCCCCCTAATCAAACAGCTGAAACGGACGAAGCGTTATATCGTGAACTAAAGAGAATAATAGGTAGTGAGCAGGCCTTAGTTATGGGTGACGTTAATTGCACCAACGTGACTTACGATACAGTGCAGGGAGACGCGGAAGGTAATCGTTTAGTTAATTTTCTCGAGGATAACTTTCTTATTCAAAAGGTTGGGGAACCTACGAGGTTGGACAGTAGTTTAGATTTAGTAATAACTACGGACGATAGGCTAATCACTGATCTTCAGGTAATAGAACGGTTAAGCAATAGCAATCACAATATGGTAGAGTTTGTCCTCTCAGTAAGTCACTCGAAACCAGCTAACTCGACTAAAATTCCTAACTTCCAGCACGCAGACTTTTGTAAATTTCGAAATGAATTGTCACACGTCAATTGGAGAAACGTAATGGGGATATCTCTAAGGCGTGAAGCGAAAAGCGTAATAAAAAAGTCCAAGCGTGATTTTGAAATCTCCATAGCTCGTGACGGCAAAGAAAACCCCAAGCGATTCTTTCAATACGTCAACAATGGAAATACAGTAAAAAGCGTCTTGGGGCCGTTGAAAAATGTTAACGCAGAGCTAGTTTCTGAAAACAAGGAAATGGCTACCTTGCTAAACGAATTTTTTTTACTATAGAAGATGTAACGAATATCCCTATGGTCATAGACATAATATATTTTGATAATGGTAATATTTTGGATAATATTGTGGTTATTGAAGGGGAGGTAATGCGCTATATTGATAAAATGAAATGCGTAAATCACCGGGGCCGGATTCCATATATCCTATACAACTAAAAGAATTAAAAGAAAGCATTGTTGTGCCGCTCACAAAGATTTTTAATGCGTCTATTTCTGAGGGGTGCGTACCAGATAATTTAAAGTTAGCAAATGTAAAACCTATCTTTAAGAAAGGCGATAAAGGTATGGCGGGAAATTATAGGCTAATCACTAGTAATCACTTTAACGTCTGTTGTAGGTAAGCTACTGGAATCAATTAGGGATCGTATAGTCGAACACTTAGAATTGCATAACTTAGTTAGAAATAAGCAGCACGGTTTGAGGCGAAACAAATCTTGATTAACTAATCTTTTAGAATTTTTTCAAAGCGTGGTTGAAGTTTACGATAGTCATCGGGCGGTTGATGTAGTGTATTTAGATTTTCAAAAAGCGTTTGACACCGTACCGCACAAAAGACTCATTGAAAAAACTAAGGCTCATGGAATCAGGGGTATAGTAATAAATTGGATAGAAGAGTGGTTGCGAGATAGGAAACAGAGGGTGGTCGTTGATGGAGCGGAGTCGTCTTGGGCTAATGTAGTGAGCGGCGTTCCTCAGGGTTCTGTATTGGGCCCCTTGCTTTTTCTTATATATATATTAACGATTTAGATGTCGGCCTAGTCAGTACCGTTTCAAAGTTTGCGGATGACACGAAGTTGGGTGGCAAGGCGATTAATGACGAAGATAGAGGTAAAATCCAGGAAGATCTGAATAAAATCGTTGATTGGTCAGTCACATGGCAAATGAGATTTAACGTCGATAAGTGCAAAATTTTACATATAGGTTCGCGTAAGGTAATTTTGCGTATAGTATGTCAGGGAAGGAGTTAGCAAGCGTAGAGCAGGAAAAAGATTTAAGAGTTATAGTCACTGGTGATTTAAAAGTAGCGAAACAAAGTACAGCAGCGGTCAATAAAGCGAACAAAGTGTTAGGTTTTATAGCTCGGAATTTTGAGAACAAATTGCGATATATTACACTGGTCAACACTCATTTTATTGCCAATCATATTAGAGTGATTTTGGGGTAACTTTGTGGTGCTGATTCCGAATATGACATCGGTTTTGCTAGATTAGCTCTAATTTATGAGATAATTGGTACCCCATTGAAACACGTAAAAATGCAAAAAATTTAATGTTCAGGCGGAGCCTACTTACAAATCGCATTGAAATTGTCTCAAATCATACAAAAGTAAACACATGAAATACATAATGGTATTTTATTCGGTCTCACCATCTAGAATGTTCCGGTAGTTTCACATATGCACGCGTTATGGTTACGTTTCCTATTAATTGAGGGTATTCATTATCTCAAGAACTAGAGCCAAATCGGAAAAACTACTTTCATTTTGGAATTCAGCAACCCCAACATATCCTAAATTCGTACGAATTTCCTTGGCAACGAAACAAAAAATTTTTTTTGTTGAGCTGTGTTATTGTTCCTCTTTATAAATCACTAGTTAGACCCCATTTAGAGTACGCGATCTAATTTTGGAATCCGCATATACGAAAAGATATAGACAAAATCGAAAGAGTTCAAAGACGAGGAACTAAGATGATTCCGTCGCTTAGGTCGAAATCGTACGAGGATAGGCTTAAAGAGTTAAAATTTACTACACTCGAGACTAGGAGGCTAAGGGGTGATCTAATCCAGGTTTTCAAAATTATGTATGGGTTCGATAACGTAGATAGAGATAGCTTTTTCGAAATATCTCAATATAAAAGGACTAGAAATAACGGGTGTAAGTTGACAAGTAGAAGGTTCGAGACAGCAGTTGGCAAAAACTTTTTTACGCATAGAATAGTAAATAGGTGAAATAGCTTGCCGGTAGAAGTAATTAGTAGCACGTCTATAAACATGTTTAAAAATCGATTAGACGCGTATGTTCATAGATTGGATATAGTTTAAGGTAGTAAAATTAAGGCTTTGTGGTTCGGAACCCACGTAAAATTGTAGGTCACCTCCACTACCACGGAGGACATGAGTAGTATGGGCGAAAAAAGGGAGAGTGCAATGCAATTCCAAATGTTGCAAGATATTGCAAGAGTTCCAACCCACTCCCCCTTTGTTGCAAGGCACCCATAGTGCCAACCGCCCTTCTCCTTTGTGGCAAGGCACACCCTAAATGGGGGAGGGGGAATGTTGCAAGAGCAACAAGGGGTTATGCAACTTGGAGGCGGAGTTATCCCCCAAGTTGCAAAGAACCCCGCTGGGGGAGACCTCTTTGGGGATAAGATGGGACGGCCTCACCCCCCAAAGGGTTATACCTAACCTTAGAGATAGGAGAGAGAAGAGAGGTGTTCGCTTCACAGGAGCCAAGCGCATATTAAGACTTCAGCTGAGCGGCCGTTGTCTTTGGGCCCCTAATCAGCCAGTTGGCTTAATTAGCCAGTGCCTCCAGGCATCATCAGCCAGTTGGCACAGTGTATACTTCGTTTGGCACGTACACATCCGTCTATACGCCCATTACGTTTATATGCGCGACCGCGTTAAACTGTAAGTCTAAGGTGGAGTGGAAGCGGGCTCGAGACCCGGCGGCGGCGCGTCCTTCCGCGGTTGCTAGCCGGGTGATCTAATGATCAGTGTTAAACCGTAGGTCTAAGGTGGAGTGTAAACATCCTTCCACGGTTCGTAGGGGCAACCAGGGGATCCCATTATTGCAACACTCGATCATGTTGTTTATCTGTTTGTTTATTTCTCTCTCTCTCATATATATATATATATATATATATACACATATATATATACTGTATATATATATATATATATATATATATACACTTCCCCGTTTAAAAGTAGGTCTAAGGTGGAGTGTAAAGCTTGATCTTCACTAGAATGAACAATTCGAACGGAAAGCAAAGGCAAGCCTATATATATATACAATTCCGGAAAAAAGTTCATCTAAAAATTCGTGTAAGCATCTTTGTCAAACGGCATTAATTACACTGCCCAACACCAATTTTGCTGATTTAATTCTAACACCTGTTTTTAGGTAACTTTGGTGTGCTGATTTAAAAAATCATCTAAGTTTTTGCCTATCACATCAGGTTTTCGAGCAATCAAATACGGATATTTTGGAGATATCGCATTTTGGCAGGGTTATGCCCAATTTTTTTTTCTTTACAAAAAATAAGTTTTTACATACTCAGAATCAGCATGGAAAAGTAAACAATTGTGCAGGGAGTGAACTTTAATATACAATGGTAATATTGACACATAAAGTGATTAAAAGTGTTTAAATAAGCAAAAAATGAATCCATATTAAAGCAAGCACGGGACCAGTTTTCTTAACATTGTCTTTTTCTTGTTTTCTTACTTTTCAGTGCTGATAAATTTTCTCTTATAGGACTTCCTAGAATGAGAGATGTCAAAACAATCTCTTTGCAGGCTCCAGCAGTAGTCAGCCATCATATGGGTATCCCATCTTCCTTGATATCTTGGTGGAACCTTTCACCTTGCTCTTCACTAACATCACCAAGATTTTCTGGAAATTTATCCAGATGATAGTTGAGATAGTGAACTTTAATGCTCATGTTGCAACCAACTGCTGAAAGTTTACAAGTAACGTCACTAGCGGAACCGGCTGCTCTCACTCCGCCAATGGGAAATCTCTCTCAGATCATGACGTCACGCTCACACCTGGGGAAATCACAGATACCCAAGATTTTAATATGTTGTACATGACCTTTAGATTTAATGCACAGATTTGCGTATTCCACAGATAAAATTTTAACAGCAAAACAGCTGTTAACAGGTCTCAAAAATCATAAATTTTGATAAGCGCCCTTCATGGATCACCCAAAATAAGCATATTGCATTGCACGAAAACCTGATGTGATGGACAAAATGTAAGGTGATTTTTGAAATCAGCACATCAATATTATCCAGAAACAGGTCTTAGAATTAAATCAGCAGCAAAAACATTTTTTTTTGTTGGGCAGTGTTATCTCACTCTCCTTCTGTCTTAAGTCTAATATTACAGTGTTTTTCATCTGTAACAATTAAAACAGGACAAATGGTGCACGTAGCATTAAAATGTGCAGCACAAATGGTTAATTAGAAAGGGAATATCGTAAAGGAAAGAAAAAGGTGAAAGCGCTATAAACAAGCGCCTTCCTAAACATCTCCTAATTAAACGATGTAATTAGCTGGACAATAGGACAAATATTTATGAAAATAATATATATATATATATATATATATATATATATATAAATTATATATAATTATATTAAACATCGTTCTGAAAATTGCGTAGTTTGGCGGAAGCGATAGATAATTTCGACTAAATATCCAATGAATAAACTTCTTTCCGCAGGAGTTTATTTCGAGATCATAAAGATTAAAACTTCACCAGCAATTGAATCGTTGTTTAGTGTATATGTCAAACATACGCTAATTGTACCAAATATATATCTGCTAATCATAGTTTTTTCTTGTCTTTCTACAACAAAAAAAAAAATTACGGGGCTCAAGCCCTTCCATTCTGAACTTCTCATATATATATATATATATATATACAGTAGTACCTCGCTTAACGCTCAGGATGCGTTCCTAGAAAATGGAGCGCTAACTGAATCAGCGCAAAACGGGGTCATTATAGCATGTTTATATAAAAGATAGGTGAACATATAAATTAAAGTAAAATAGTAATGACTCTTTTATTAACATATAAATAAAAGTAAAATAGTAATAATTTTTTATTAAGGAAATATTGTTTATTTAGTGAGCAAATATTATGGAAAATGCATTACAGTATATAGCAAATACGATATTATTTACCAAATTAATTGCACTTATATTTCAGAAGAAGGGCCGGCCTTCGGTTCTTCAAGCCTTGGTTTTTTGGTCATGTAAGCATCAAGAGTTAATTGCCATTTTTTAAGCTTTCTCTCACGAAGTACTTCTTGGTAGCAAGATATCATTTCAAGAACACCTCGCCTTGCATTGCAGAAGCTCTTATCTTATCTGCATTTTTTAGAATTGTTCTTATCGTGGATGTTGCCAAATTTAAAGAAGCACCCACTTCAACTTGACGCTCACCAGCTTCTAGACGACGTAACACTCGTAATTTCACATCCAGAGAAATACTTTTCCTTAGCATCTTTGATACACTAGAATGACTAGCACACTTTCTTTCTGACATGATGGGTAAAGCACTCTAAAAATATATGCCAAAATATACAAAAAGGCTTTCCACAACATGCACTTCGTACGAAAAGCACCGAATGACTAATTGACTCACTTAGAAATAATCAGCGATAATGTCCACACGCTTGAGTTGTTAGAAAGCGCTATAGCGAAACAGCGCAGAGCGGGGCAGCGTTAAGCGAGGTACTACTGTATATATATATATATATATATATATATTTCTTTATTGACGGTGCTCTGATTTCCAAGATTCGAGATAAGATATGCATTTTTAAATTAAACTACACAGAGTCGGTCTATCTTATTTCAGTTCGTTCGAGATCGTGTTTAATGATGCGCTACATCACACGTCTTTGTTTTTTTAAATTTATCTATTCTATCGCTCAAATATCTTTCACTTTTATGTTTCAAGGTAACATAAACCATAGTTAGCGTTTCTCTCAAGCATACGTGAATTGTACCGAATATATCTTTCAATATCACGAAAACCCTTCCTTTCCCGACAAACAAGAATGTACAGGCGAGCATCATGCACCATAAAACGTTTCACATACCAACCTCAACTCTCTCTCTCTCTCAGTCGAATACAAGTTCAAAAAACGAAGCGTTTCTCCACGAATGGGGATATCTGACACACGCCATAAAAACTTTACAACTAGAAGATTCGTCAGCGAATTCATGGGTAATTAGCCTAAATTATCTTCCAGGCTCTGTCGAAATATTTTTGAGAGCGGAAAAATACGTTTTACCGAGAACGACATAGACATCTTGTGAAAATAATATTTATCATTTACTACAGAGATTACTAATTAGTACAAGAGCACACACACACACACACACACACACACACACACACACACACACACACACATCAATTATATAAACAGAAGCATCTCCCGCCAACGTTTAAAAGGAAGAACAGTTTACACGGGGCGTGCCATCACCGGCTCTCGATCCCTGGTGGAGAGCAACTCGCTCATCCATCAAACATATCTAGAGATGTACCCCTATCATATTAAATCTTGCTGTTGAAGCCGAATTCCAAATATATCTTTCATTGGCATTAAAACCTATCATTTTCTGGTGTTCGAAGATATACAGGGTGGGGTTTTAATACCCCAGGCCTTTAATATTGCGTGTTCAACATTTATGAAGTGGTATTCGGCAAAGTGCCAAGATGTTGTGGATACTGAAAAACTCCCTACATAAAGCTTCACATGCTCAATCGGGCGGTCGTTCATTGATTAGAGCGCGCACATCGGTACAAGCTTAGTTACCAGAAGGCGCTATGCAGTGATACAGTTCTTTTATTTGATCGATGAATTGGCTGACGAACCTTCTAGTTGTAAAGTTTTTAGTTTTTATGGCGTGTGTCAGATATCCCCATTCGTGGAGAAACGCTTCGTTTTTTGAACTTGTATTCGACTGAGAGAGAGAGAGTTGAGGTTGGTATGTGAAACGTTTTATGGTGCATGATGCTCGCCTGTACATTCTTGTTTGTCGGGAAAGGAAGGGTTTTCGTGATATTGAAAGATATATTCGGTACAATTCACGTATGCTTGAGAGAAACGCTAACTATGGTTTATGTTACCTTGAAACATAAAAGTGAAAGATATTTGAGCGATAGAATAGGTAAATTTAAAAAAACAAAGACGTGTGATGTAGCGCATCATTAAACACGATCTCGAGCGAACTGAAATAAGATAGATCGACGCTGTGTAGTTTAATTTAAAAATGCATATCTTATCTCGAATCTTGGAAATCAGAGCACCGTCAATAAAGAAATAAACATATATATACACACATATATAATATATATATATATATATATATATATATGAGAAGTTCAGAATGGAAGGGCTTTAGAGCCCAGTAATTATTTTGTTGTTGTTGTAGAAAGACAAGAAAAACTATGATTAGCAGAGATATATTTGGTACAATTAGCGTATGTTTGACATATACAGTACACTAAACAACGATTCAATTGCTGGTGAAGTTTTAATCTTTATGATCTCGAAATAAACTCCTGCGGAAAGAAGTTTATTCATTGGATATTTAGTCGAAATTATCTATCGCTTCCGCCAAACTACGCAATTTTCAGAACGATGTTTAATATAATTTTATATATATATATATATATATATATTATTTTTCATAAATATTTGTCCTTCTATTGTCCAGCTAATTACATCGTTTAATTAGGAGATGTTTAGGAAGGGCTTGTTTATGGCGCTTTCACCTTTTTCCTTCCTTTACGATATTCCCTTTCTAATTAACCATTTGTGCTGCACATTTTAATGCTACGTGCACCATTTGTCCTGTTTTAATTGTTACAGATGAAAAAGACCGTAATATTAGACTTAAGACAGACGGAGAGTGAGATAATTAATGCCGTTTGACAAAGATGCTTACACGAATTTTTAGATGAACTTTTTCCGGAATTGTATATATATAGGCTTGCCTTTGCTTTCCGTTCGAATTGTTCATTCTAGTGAAGATCAAGCTTTACACTCCACCTTAGACCTACTTTTAAACGGGGAAGTGTATATATATATATATATATATATATATATACAGTATATATATATGTGTATATATATATATATATATATATATGAGAGAGAGAGAAATAAACAAACAGATAAACAACATGATCGAGTGTTGCAATAATGGGATCCCCTGGTTGCCCCTACGAACCGTGGAAGGATGTTTACACTCCACCTTAGACCTACGGTTTAACACTGATCATTAGATCACCCTGGCTAGCAACCGCGGAAGGACGCGCCGCCGCCGGGTCTCGAGCCCGCTTCCACGCCACCTTAGACTTACAGTTTAACGCGGTCGCGCATATAAACGTAATGGGCGTATAGACGGATGTGTACGTGCCAAACGAAGTATACACTGTGCCAACTGGCTGATGATGCCTGGAGGCACTGGCTAATTAAGCCAACTGGCTGATTAGGGGCCCCAAAGACAACGGCCGCTCAGCTGAAGTCTTAATATGCGCTTGGCTCCTGTGAAGCGAACACCTCTCTTCTCTCTCCTATCTCTAAGGTTAGGTATAACCCTTTGGGGGGGTGAGGCCGTCCCATCTTATCCCCAAAGAGGTCTCCCCCAGCGGGGGTTCTTTGCAACTTGGGGGATAACTCCGCCTCCAAGTTGCATAACCCCTTGTTGCTCTTGCAACATTCCCCCTCCCCCATTTAGGGTGTGCCTTGCCACAAAGGAGAAGGGCGGTTGGCACTATGGGTGCCTTGCAACAAAGGGGGAGTGGGTTGGAACTCTTGCAATATCTTGCAACATTTGGAATTGCATTGCACTCTCCCTTTTTTCGCCCATACTACTCATGTCCTCCGTGGTAGTGAAGGTGACCTACAATTTTACGTGGGTTCCGAACCACAAAGCCTTAATTTTACTACCTTAAACTATATCCAATCTATGAACATACGCGTCTAATCGATTTTTAAACATGTTTATAGACGTGCTACTAATTACTTCTACCGGCAAGCTATTTCACCTATTTACTATTCTATGCGTAAAAAAGTTTTTGCCAACTGCTGTCTCGAACCTTCTACTTGTCAACTTACACCCGTTATTTCTAGTCCTTTTATATTGAGATATTTCGAAAAAGCTATCTCTATCTACGTTATCGAACCCATACATAATTTTGAAAACCTGGATTAGATCACCCCTTAGCCTCCTAGTCTCGAGTGTAGTAAATTTTAACTCTTTAAGCCTATCCTCGTACGATTTCGACCTAAGCGACGGAATCATCTTAGTTCCTCGTCTTTGAACTCTTTCGATTTTGTCTATATCTTTTCGTATATGCGGATTCCAAAATTAGATCGCGTACTCTAAATGGGGTCTAACTAGTGATTTATAAAGAGGAACAATAATATATCGCAATTTGTACTCAAAATTCCGAGCTATAAACCCTAACACTTTGTTCGCTTTATTGACCGCTGCTGTACTTTGTTTCGCTACTTTTAAATCACCAGTGACTATAACTCTTAAATCTTTTTCCTGCTCTACGCTTGCTAACTCCTTCCCTGACATACTATACGCAAAATTACCTTCCGCGAACCTATATGTAAGATTTTGCACTTATCGACGTTAAATCTCATTTGCCATGTGACTGACCAATCAACGATTTTATTCAGATCTTCCTGGATTTTACCTCTATCTTCGTCATTAATCGCCTTGCCACCCAACTTCGTGTCATCCGCAAACTTTGAAACGGTGCTGACTAGGCCGACATCTAAATCGTTAATATATATAAGAAAAAGCAAGGGGCCCAATACAGAACCCTGAGGAACGCCGCTCGCTACATTAGCCCAAGACGACTCCGCTCCATCAACGACCACCCTCTGTTTCCTATCTCGCAACCACTCTTCTATCCAATTTATTACTATACCCCTGATTCCATGAGCCTTAGTTTTTTCAATGAGTCTTTTGTGCGGTACGGTGTCAAACGCTTTTTGAAAATCTAAATACACTACATCAACCGCCCGATGACTATCGTAAACTTGAACCACGCTTTGAAAAAATTCTAAAAGATTAGTTAATCAAGGTTGTTTCACCTAAAACCGTGCTGCGTATTTCTAACTAAGTTATGCAATTCTAGGTGTTCGACTGTACGATCCCTAATTGATTCCAGTAGCTTACCTACAACAGACGTTAAACTGATTAGCCTATAATTTCCCGCCGTACCTTTATCGCCTTTCTTTAAGATAGGTGTTATATTTGCTAACTTTAAATTATCTGGTACGCACCCCTCAGAAATAGACGCATTAAAAATCTTTGTGAGCGGCACAACAATGCTTTCTTTTAATTCTTTTAGTTGTATAGGATATATGGAATCCGGCCCCGGTGATTTACGCATTTCATTTTATCAATATAGCGCATTACCTCCCCTTCACTAACCACAATATTATCCAAAATATTACCATTATCAAAAGATATTATGTCTATGACCATAGGGATATTCTTACATCTTCTATAGTAAAAAAAATTCGTTTAGCAAGGTAGCCATTTCCTTGTTTTCAGAAACTAGCTCTGCGTTAACATTTTTCAACGGCCCCGAGACACTTTTTACTGTATTTCCATTGTTGACGTATTGAAAGAATCGCTTGGGGTTTTCTTTGCCGTCACGAACTATGGAGATTTCAAAATCACGCTTGGACTTTTTTATTACGCTTTTCGCTTCACGCCTTAGAGATATATAGTTGTTTCGTAACCACAAATTGTCTTTATCGCACTTATGTACCCTATAAACCCTATCTCTACTCCTTATGATATCCCCTACTCTGTAAACCACAAGGGCTTGTTATTTACTTTCGCACGCTTTTTCTTGTACGGTACACATTCCTCATTTATAGTCCTAAATACTGTTTCAAACGATTCCCACATTAGTTTTGAGTTGGAGATCCCCATTACGTTTCCCCAATTGACGCGTGACAATTCATTTCGAAATTTACAAAAGTCTGCGTGCTGGAAGTTAGGAATTTTAGTCGAGTTAGCTGGTTTCGAGTGACTTACTGAGAGGACAAACTCTACCATATTGTGATCGCTATTGCTTAACCGTTCTATTACCTGAAGATCAGTGATTAGCCTATCGTCCGTAGTTATTACTAAATCTAAAATACTGTCCAACCTCGTAGGTTTCCCAACCTTTTGAATAAGAAAGTTATCCTCGAGAAAATTAACTAAACGATTACCTTCCGCGTCTCCCTGCACTGTATCGTAAGTCACGTTGGTGCAATTAACGTCACCCATAACTAAGGCCTGCTCACTACCTATTATTCTCTTTAGTTCACGATATAACGCTTCGTCCGTTTCAGCTGTTTGATTAGGGGGCCTATATATAACCGCAACAAGAAGTTTGAAATCGTTCAATTTAAGTTCTTCTATAGTCGAATCTATCGGTTCTGGAATTCTGTGCTTTACTTCTATAACGTTCGCAATATTATCTTTAATATACAACATAACACCGCCTCCTCGCCTACCTATTCTGTTTTTAACAAAAAGTCTATAACCTCTAATTTGATACTCCCCTATAAAATCACGTGTTTCAGTGCAAAGCCACGATTCATTTATCGCAATTAAATCATAGTCTTTACAAGCAATTAAAGAAAAAAATTTGTTTATTTTATTTCGTAGGCTACGAGTATTTAAGGATAGAACCTTCAAATTGTTTGTAATTGCGACACATTCGCGAGCGCAGGGGAAATTTGAGGAAATTACGCTGGGACCGTTCGAGTTACGGCAACCTGAAAGAAGAGAGTATTTTGAAATAGTCTTCCTAAACGCGCAGCTCCAACGTCATTAAGATGAAGTTCATCTCCAAGGAACAAGTCCCTCCTGCTGGAGAAACTGTTCCAAAAATTCGCAAAATGCACTCCTTCCTGTTGGCAAAGAGACTTTAAATTATTGTTGATATAGGTCGCCTTGCTGTAGAAATCGCTACGTTGGATAATTCGAGGAAGTATACCTGGTTAAAACAATCGTATTAGTTTTTTCCTTTCGTCGCTCGAGTAAGTCCCTGTACCTAGCCAGCAGCTCTTCCGATCTAGAATTTAAAACGTTATTAGTACCGACATGAATAACATACGTTGTGTCCTCAGAGGTTCCGTCTGTAAAATGGTCAGCACTATTAGTTATATCCTCCACCCTTACACCAAGCAGTGATGGGCAGTATCTAGATACATGTATCGCCGATACGTATCGATCGATACTTTTGTATCGGTATCGGTATCGCTTTAGCTACTTCACAAAAGTATCGATTTATCGGTATCGCTAAGGTCAATTTTCTTAAATGTATCGAAAAAAATCGATACTTCGATACATCGATACATTAATAAGAATTTTTAAATATTTAAATAGATGTTATAATATGACACTACTGAGTTATATTTATGAATATACATAAATAATAATATTATTAAATATTTATTTAATGACAGTACTACTCTACTGGTCACGTCACACAGTACGGCGCAACGTTTAAACACGTTTGTACTTGTGTTATTGAGATTAATTAACCATAATTCTGTTATGAGTCTGCTTCCACTAATGTCGCTGCAACCCAAGATTCCACTGAGATGGACGTTTTACAGTATCTGGGTAACGGAAGTCATTCTCTCCAATCTCTGAGGCAGTACCCAGGAATTCTACGGGTCTTTCTGAAGTATAACACACCACTACCATCCTCTGCGCATGTAGAACGGTTGTTTAGTTTGGCTGGTCACATTCACGCTCCAAAAAGAAATAAACTGTCTGACCAGATGTTTAGCCAGCTGGTATTTTTGAAGGGTAATAGTAATTACTTTTAATTGTTAGTGTAATATTTTCAGTCATTCATGTATCCTACAAAATTAAAACATACTTTCATTAAATAAAGCAATTGTTTTTATTTACATCTATAAAACCCATTAAAATGTCGTTGATTTTACTTACAGTGCGTACAAATTACTAGTATAAACAATAATAGCTAATACCTACATATTAAATGAATAATTATAAAAATGTACCGGCGATACATGTATCGGCGATGCATGTATCGGTATCGGTATCGTTTAAGACATCTAGAAAGTATCGGCGTATCGGTATCGCCTAAGACGTTCTTCATGTATCGATGTATCGGTATCGCTTTAGCGATTTTCATGTATCGATGCCCATCACTGACACCAGGGTAGCAGTAACGACGCATACGACGAGGGTTTCTCCCACAAAATTCCTCGAGCTGCCCTCGAACAATGGAATCGCCAACGAGTCGTATTTCCGTTTCATCAGCATCTTCGAAACCTAAAACAGAAAACTTATTGTTTGTTATTACTGGTAGACAAGTCTTAGGTTTTTTCACTGGGGCTCCATGACGCACTTGAACGAAGGGTTGGGAACTAGGGGAAGAGAGAGGGCTATTAGTACTATTTATATTATTAGTAGAAACTGAGGCAGGAGGGGTCGTAACTGGAGTATCAAGGGATTCTAATTTTGCCGTCAGGAGCATCACGCTTTCTTCAAGCCTCACTCTGGCCTCCCTCTCACGTTCTAACTCGTTCCTCAGAACTTCCATGCTTGAGCACCACCTGCAAACTAACTGTTCATTATTATTAGCCATTGTAAACGCGTAAGCGGCAAATTTCCCTTCACAGCGACTGCAAGTACTTGACGGGGGTGCCATGCTCTTAATTAATTAAACTACAAAAAACGAGCGTTTAGAAATTAATAAATTGCAACGTAGGTCTACCGCGTGCTTATTGTGCCGTCACCTGCGCAAGCCCGCAAAAATGTCCTTGAAACACAGAAACAGGTTCTTGTAACACAAATTTATACTAAATGAATATATATTTAATTAGCTACCGACGAAAGATCTGTAAAAGAAAAAGTATTAATAGAACTTATCTGTCCGCTATTCGACCGACTTTTTTCTTTCCTTTTTTTTCTTTTTCCCACGGTGGGTGACCACACTCTACTTGATTCCCCGTAGGAAGGGAAAATGAACCTTATGAAACTTCGTTCTCTAATAGATTCGAAAAATAAACAAGGCAAACAAGGGAATTTCAACCTTATGAAACCTCGTTTAGTAATAGATTCGGGAAACAAACAAGCAAACCACGTGCACTAGCCTTGGTTTAATCAAATAATATAGTAATGAATAAAGTTAATAAATTAAATATATTCGTTAATGAATGATTAGTAACACGAAGTAATTTAGTTAAGAATGCACTAAACACTATTTTTTTTAAAGACACTTCAACGAAAACCACTTATTCAATTGGTAACACTGGACACTCGATAAAACACGTCTGTTCACAAGGAAAGACTGATCACCTCTCGATTCATTTGTCATTTGTCAATTCATATTCATTTGTCGATTTGTGGTACCTGGTGTTCCATGCATTAAAACCGAGCTCACCCTCTCGTCTATTGCTGATTTCGCAGCCATCCCTACCTAAGGGAAAAAAATAGTATATTATGGTCAACACTGAAAGTTCTTGTGATGCACTACTTTCGCGACACCCTATATATATATATATATATATATATATATATATATATATATATATATATCAGGTCATCCCATAAGTAATGTCGTTTTTTACGATAGATTAAGTTTAAACTAGTCCTACTCGGTTTAAGCATAAATTTTCCGAAGGTTATATCTAAGAGGAGATCTATCGTGTTTCGCTACATACTTTACAGACCTTGACCGGTGAAGACGTGTGTTTTGCTTTATGTGAACCCCTCATAAACATGGCTGTATCAGAAGAGCATATCAGGCATATAATGCTTTACGAGTTCAAAAAAGGGAATAGTGCTACTGAAGCAACGCGAAACATTCAGGAAGTTTATGGCAACGATATTCTGCATGTGAGGAAATGTCAAAGATGGTTTCAAAAGTTTAGTAATGGTGTCTGCTGTTTGACAGATGCAGCACGCTCTGGACGCCCTGCTGAGTTTCATGATGACCTGCTGTTAGCTGCACTTGAAGAAGACTGTTCAACAACTGTCGAAGAATTGGCCCAGAAACTCAATTCATCCCCGTCCACCATCCATCGACATTTGCAACAACTCGGGAAAGTGCCCAAGTTAGGAAAATGGGTGCCACATTAATTGTCGGTCGACAATCTGAGGGTGCGGGTAAACATTAGCACAGCTCTTCATTCCCGTGAACTCCAAGATCCGTTTTTGCACCGTTTAGTGACTGGTGATGAAAAGTGGATACTGTACCAGAATGTTAAGCGCCGTCGACAGTGGGTTTGTGCCGGAGAACCAACGACACCACAGTCAAAACCAAATCTTCACCCTCGGAAGGTGTTGCTTAGTGTTTATTGGGATAAACGTGGTGTAATACACTTTGAAACCTTACCACACAACCAAACAATCACCGCTCAAATCTACTGTCATCAACTGGATCGATTGAACACTGCAATAAAAGAAAAGAGACCTTCTTTGGTTAATCGGAAAGGAATCGTGTTCCACCACTACAACGCACGTTCTCATACCGCTCGGATCACTTTTGCAAAAATTGAGGAGCTTGGGTGGGAAAAACTTCAACATCCTCCATATTCTCCAGACCTTGCGCCTTCAGATTATCATCTCTTCAGGAGTCTGCAAAACTATCTTGACGTGAAACAGTATACTTCTTTAGATGACCTACACACCAGTCTTTGTACGTTTTTCGCCTCAAAACAGCCTGAATTTTATAAACATGGCATTGAAAAGCTTGTAGGACGTTGGCAGAATGTCATTGATTCCGATGGAAAATATATACTAGATTAAAAAATTTCAGTCGAGTTTTTTTTTGTCCTTCAAATTCCGATCTAAAAAACGACATTACTTATGGGATGACCTGATATATATATATATATATATATATATATACACACACAAGATTTGTACTTTCATTTTTTACAGTCATATGATTTTTCCTTTACAATTATTTATTTGTTTTAGGTTAATACAGTTATAAATAAATTCCATTAGTGTTTACTGTTCAATTAAATTATAGAAGAGTCGACACAGTATAAATGAGGCACAGCAAATTACTTTCAACTTACAAACACAGGTCAGTATTTAGAATTATTGTGACTTTCTCGAGCACAAATGGTGGCTTCACATCTCGAAGGCAGCTTATCAACCAGAGTTTGTAGCTTTTCCGCGGGATTTTTTCTTTCTTCGTTTCGAATGACTTATTTTTTCAAACCAATTTCCAGTTGTTTCCATAAATACTCAATGAAGTTTAGATCAGGGAATTTTGGCCGTGCAATTTGCTGGAAGATGAATCTCCTTTCATTTAAGTGAACTCCAATCAGCAGTGCATGCTGAATCAAAATTTTGTGGTACTGCGATTTATTTATGTTCCCGTCGATTCTTATGAAATCTCCGACTCCAGCTGAACAGGAGCATAATATAACAGAGCCACCACCAGAGCCGCCGAGAGGACGGGGAGGCCGGGTTAAATCCCCGAGGCCCGGAAAGAGGGGGAATAAAATCTAAAAATATTAATAAAGCAATTGATTAAATAACAGAGAGGAAATATAATTAATGAACATACATTTTATAGAGATTATCATAGTCAAACTGAAACAGATAAGATATTATCTGCCGTCCACCAATGCCCAAGACCGACTGACAGATCTGAGAACCATTGTAATTGAAAGCCAGTTAGTTCGTACTTTAAATTTCAGCAGAATCATTTACCCTTTGCTAGAGAGAAGGCAAAGAAAGTACACTTCTAATTATGAAAATCTTGCAGTAAACAATTATCTTGCCTGCATGGACTGGTACTGCATTTGTAAATTGTATTGTAATAGAATTAATGTAATTGATTCGAAAAATAAAATAGTCATTTTCTTCTGAGTTGTTTATTCATACTGTATGTTTTGAATAGTGACTTGGACATATAATCAGTTTGCTTGTTATGTACACAAAAAACATTCATAATAAAATACTGAGCAAACAGGGGGGCTCATATACCAATCCTTCCCCGGGGCCCGTGGCAGCTCTCGCCTGCCCTGGCCACCACCACGAGTTACAGTCTTAATGACCGAGTAAAATTGAAACATTTTATGGCTGCGTCGTCTCACAAACCTATGATTTTCATTTCCAGAATGTTCAGTTTTGGTCTCATCAGTGCACATAAGAATTTTCCATTTATCACGCCGCGTTCCTTTACAAACTCGAGCGTCTTTTTCTTATTCACATCACATTCCGGAAGACTTCTCACAGTAAGCATGTTTTAGCACTTGAATAGTCTTCCAGAAGTGTTGCCCATATTTTTGGAGCTGCCTTAAAGTGATCCGCTAAAGAGGCTTTGAATAATGCAATCTTGTCTTGAAGTAGTTATTATCGGCTGACCTTGTCTGTTACGAGTAGCCAAATTGCCATTTTCTTGCACCTGCTCTAGGTTCTTTGAATTGCTCCTTTGGATATTTTCAGCTTCACTGCAGTTTCTCTATGGTTGTTACCTTCTTTATGGAGAGTGAGAATTTGGGTTCTTAATTCACGTATTAACGCTCTGTTCATTTTGTGGCACCATTTTTAATAGTCTCGGAGCCCCCTGGGAGGGGACCATAAATGTCCCCACTTCAGGCTCCCCTGCTGCCAGTACCGGAAGCGCAGACCCGGGCAGCGGGACTGGTTCTGCTACCACCCATACGAGATATCCTTGGCTTTTGTCTGATCGACTTTTTACAAACTTCTGCAACATTCGTAGCCTTTCCTCAAATTTCAAATATATTGAACACCATCGCTCCTCCTCGAAACTCCATCTTCTCTTCCTCACTGAAACTCAAATGTCTGGGACAACTGACAACAACCCCTTTCCTGTATCCTCCTACTTTCTCTATACTCAATTTCATTCCAAAGGTGGATGTTGCGTATATCTACGCAATGACCTAACTTACTCTTGTATTCCAGAACTTGAATTTTCCGAATTCTACACCCTCTGGCCACAGCTTACATGCCAATCTCAAATTAAATACAGCTGTGCTGCATACCTTCCTCTTAAATATCTAATGACTACTGACTATCCAAAATTCTTTAATTATTTCACTCCCAAAGTGGGACACATTCTATCTCTGTCCTTTCGTTGAAATCTCCATTTTAGTAATTTCAATGTTCACTACAACCTTTGGCTTCCCTCACATTTCACTAATAACTCTGGTGAACTAGCTTACAACTTTCCTATCCTGAGGTAATTCTTTTGAGCATGGAGGCATACATTCCATAGTCTTTCCGACTACTGATGCAAAAAAAAAAAGATTTAACTTTGCTTGTTTTAATTTTACCCGCAACAGAATGCAGGTTTTCAGAAGGTGACATTGCCAACCAACTCCCGACTCTCACTCTGTTTATATTTCTGCCCGGAATCATGCAAAATTAAATTCGACTCGCCAAAAATTCCTTCATTAGACAAAAATATGGAAACCTATTTAATCCTAATTCTTTTCGCTCTTTCTGGCAACTAGCCAAAAATCTTTCGAACAACTTTACTTCTTCTTTCCCTTCTCTTTTCCATTCGTACGGCTCAGTTGCCGTCCCTTCTCTTGATAAAGCTGAAATATTTGCTCAAACTTTCGCCTCCAACTCAACCATGGACGATTTCCTCCCTCTGACTTAATTATGTCTAAAATTAGACTTTCAAACATGTTTTTTTCTGCCCTATCTGGACTCAACTCTAGGAAGGCGTACGGTCCTGATGGTGTCCCTCCTGCTGTTCTCAAGAAATGTCTCTTCTTTGTCTTTCATCTGGTACTTTTTCTTCATGCTGGAAGGTCGTTTTCACTCACCCTATCCCAAAGAAGGGTGACCGCTCTCAAACTTCCAACTATTGTCCAATTGTTTTGATTTCTTGCCTCTCTAAAGTTTTAAATCTATCTTGAAAAGGAAGATTCTTAAACACCTCTCTATTGACAATATTCTTTCATATCAGTGAGATTCCACAAGGGACGCTCTACTGGCGATTTTCTCTGACTCTTGGTCATCCTCCTTTCGGGATTTTGGTGAAACTTCTGCTATTGCGTGAAACATATAAAAAGCTTTTGATAGAATCTGGCACAAATCTTTAATTTCGAAACTGCCCTTCTTCGGTTTCTATCCTTCTGTCTGTGCCTTCATTTCTAATTTCCTTTCTGGCCGATCTATATCGACGGTTGTCGATGGCCACTGTTCTTTTCCTATTCCTAAAGCTATTAATAGTAATGTTCCTCATGACTCTGTCCTGTCACCCACTCTCTTCCTTTTAAATATTTATCAATGATCTATTAAGTCGCACTTCCTGTCCTATTCACTCCTATGCCGATGATTCCATTCTTCACTTCTCCACCCACTTTATGAAGCGTCCCTCTCAACAGTTACTCCATGTTTCGCGTGGGATGGCTATGGCGCACCTGACCTCTAATCTTTCTACTATTTCTAACTGTGACAAAGAAATCCTCGTCGCTTTCACCGCCTCAAAACCGCAATTCTTTCATCTATCTGCTCGTTATAATCTTCCATAAGACTCCATTATCTTCGACAATAGACAACTGAATCTTTCCGCTTTTACCACGCTTGGTGTTTCCTTTTATCGTGAGCTTTCCTGGAAAGATCACATATACCCTTTTCCTAAAACAGCTTCTAAGAGGTTAGGTGTGCTGTACAGACTCTGCGGTTTCTTCATCTCCATTCAGTTGCTGTCTCTGTACAGGGGTCTTGTCCGACTCTGTATGGAATACGCTTCTCATGTGTGGGGTGGCTCAACCCAAACAGCTCTATTTAACCAGGTGGAATCAAAGACTTTTCGTCTCATCAATTCCCCACCTCGTGTTGACTGTCTTCAATCCCTCTCTTTTCGCCGCAATGTTGCCTCACTCTCTCTGTACCATAACTCTTGTAACAGACGCTGCTCTTCTGAACTCTCTGACTGCATGCATCCTCCTTTAAAGAAAGCTTCCATTACCAGACTTTCTACACATTCTCATTCCTTTTTTGTCCAACTGTCTAATGCGAGAGTTAATCAGTATTTTCACTTTTCCCTGCTCAACCGGTCAACTCTGGAACAACCTTCCTCAGTCCATCTTCACCATCATTCAAACGCAGAATGTCCAGGCATCTCGAAAACCCTGTACCTTGATTTTGGCTATTTCCTTCTTCTGTTTGGAGTTGGAGGGGTTTTTGTAGGCATTTGCCCCTCCTTCCTGCATAAAAAAATCATCATTTTCATAAGCTATGACTCATACTAATATTATTATTATTATTATTATTATTATTATTATTATTATTATATTATTTTTTTTTTTTTTTATTATTATTATTATTAGATGGTATTTTGGTTATCGTCATTGGAAATGAGAGTAGATGAAGAAGGAAAGGATCACAGGATCATAATTATCAGGTCGCCTCGTAATTCCTGTTTTCATTTATATAAGTATGTTCATACTAAAATTGACTCGCAGTTTCCCTCCCTCGCATGAAACTTCGAAATTACAAAGCAATGAGAACCCCATACATGAGGTTTCATAAATTCATCAACTCGAATTGTGAAGCCAAAGTGGGTGCACGGCGGTCTCGAATGACTGGTAATTTCAAATTAAGGCCAGAATTTATCACATATTGTGCTTCTTACGGGTGACCTTGGGATCACGGAGGAATTCTTGCCAGTTTCCAGGAATTTTGTTTTTAGCAGTCTTTTCTCCCTTGTGGGCACCTTAATGCTGTTATTGAGGTATGTGTCCCAGACAATGTCAATTCTCTTAGAAGTCTCCAACTGATTTGTGATGTACGGAATGAAGACATTGCTGGCGTAGTCATCGAATGTTGTGAGGCCACTCAGAGGCGTACCAATACTTTTTGCCGCTCGGGGCGAAAGTGCCAACGCCGCCCCCCCCCTGCAACAATTTTAAATTTTAAAAACAATTCCTTTACAAAAATACACTTTTAAACAAAACTTTTATTGGAAGAAAAACTTAAATAAAGCAACTTCAATTTTAACAATACTACATAATGTACCGTACATAATACACTACATAATTTTAACAATACTACATAATGTACCGTACATAATACACTACATAATTTTAACAATAACTATATAATGTATAATGCCTAGTTAAATTTTCGGACTTTCATAACAGAAAATTCATGAATGATTTTTTCCATGTCCATTGTCTCTGCAACTTCGCGTTCAATTGAAATAATCGCCAAATTGCTCAGTCTAGATTGACTTATAGTTGACCTGAGGTAAGTTTTTATAAGTTTCAGTTTCGAGAAACTTCGTTCGCAACTTGCCACGGACATGCATGTAGTTAGACAGATCCGGAGGGCAATTGTTATATGAGGCAAAGATTCCACTAGATCCCATTTAACGATCCACTGAAGTAGTTTTAACATATCCCAGTTCTTTCGATCATCGTCGACGCTTATGCTTTCGAAACTGAGCAAATGTCTGCGCAAACGCTTTATTTCTTCCAGTAGACTTCCTCGATTAATGTCAGTGTAGATGGAAGAAAAATTATTGACCTTGGTATTAATTTCTTCATCTTTGGACTGATTCAAAAGGTACGAAGGAGACAGAAATTCAAAGCGATCATTCATGTTTTTAAGACAAACTGTGCGTTTTTCAATTTCTGCTAATAAACGATCCATGATTTCAAAAAATTCTCTGCGTACATCCTCTTGCACGGTCAATCCAGCATCACGAGCTTGCTCTCCAGGCATTCTTCTCCGTCTCCTGACTCTGCGGTCTATACTGATATCCATTTCATTACAGAACTCTTCGGCGGCATCTGCAGCGTTTGATACTACTGCCTCTCGTTCATTAGTTAAAAACACGGATAAAGAGTTCATTTTTAATGCACACTGGTCCAAAGCAAGTCCCTTTCTTTGAAAATATAGCTGAGCATCATTGATTTCTTTCAGCACTGGATCCCAGAAAAATAAGTACACAATGAATATGTATGACATGATGGAGGTCAACAGAGCTTCAGCATCGCCCTTTGTGTCCAGGTTTTCGGAGACCCCTTCACTCAGTTCTTCCAAGGCACTAACAACGTGAGTCAAGTTCTTCTTAAGACTAGAAACAGCATCATACTTAGCACTCCACCGCGTATCAGAGACTCGCTTGACAGTGATTTTGGAATGTTTTGTTAAGACATCCCAACGATGAGTAGAGGAAGAAAAGTAGACGAAAATTCGTTCAATTGTTCCAAAGAAAGTTACAGCATTAGGACTCAGTCCCGCGGCATGAACTCCAGCCAAGTTCAGCGAGTGGTTATTACAAGGAATGAAAACAGCGTGTTTGCTAACATCAAGAATTCTGCGTTGAACTCCAAGATGAATACCTGCCATCGTAGCAGCATTGTCATACCCTTGACCATAACAATTCTGGATATCCAGCCCATCCTCACGGAGCTTAGTGACAATGAGATCAGTAACTGCCTCAGCAGTCTTCCCCTCTAATTTAATAAAATCAACGAAGGATTCCTTCACCTCTACATTACCATCTTTAATCGACACATAGCGAATTACCTGAGACATCTGATCAATATGCGATATATCTGGTGTACTATCGAAAATTATTGCAAAGTACTTTGCACTAGACACATTATCAATTATACATTTTCGAACATTACAGCCGATTAGTGTGATGAACTCATTTTGAATGTTAGGTGACAAATACGTAGTGGATATCTTGTCAGTCATTCGTATTTTTGTAAGATGTTCCCTAATTACTGAGTCATATTTGCCCATTAGTTTTATTAACTCCAAAAAGTTTCCAGAATTGCCAGCTAGCCCAGCTTCTTCATTTAAGTTCTCTCGGTGCCCTCGGAATGCAAGATCTTGTTTTGCCAAGAACATGATGCAGTCATAAATTCGTCTCAGTATTTCTTTCCACTTAGCAGTAGCATGTTTTATTTGCAACTGATGTGCATTATCTATTGTAGCATTCAACTGAAGGCGCATAGACAACTCTTTCCATTGTTCAAAGCATCGGGTATGATATGGACTGTTTTCATGTTCAGGTACTCTTGGATTCAGTTTCCTCCAGGCAAAAAATCCTTCTTCTTTTCCAAATGCACTGGAGATGTTGTTGAAGAGACGACAGCAAAAGCAATGCAAGCTACATTTTGAAGGTGAGAAGATTAGCCATGACCTTTCAATTTTTTCGCCATTTTCCAAAGTTTTGAAATACCAAACTTTTGACATTGACCTATTGTTTGAATCAGCTGGAAAGGGTCCATTCATGTTTTTCAAATGTGATGGTCCACGTTTAATGAGTTCGAGTCTCAAATTGTCTGTCATTGGAACGGGCCAGTTGCCAGAATCGTTAAACAGACTCTGTGGGTGATGGGTGGGTGGGTGACTTTGTGATGTAGATGAGGGTTGATCCTGATTATTTGGGGGTTCACTTGAAGTTGCCGCTTGAACATCTATCTCTAAAGATATATCACATTGCGGTTGATCTCCTTGCTTCCCAGAAGGCACTGAAGGTGTGTCTGAGAACCCCATTAACTGATGAAATCGCTTAGCAGCACGCTTGCCTTCCTCCTCTTTTTTTCGCGAAGATTCTTGTATGCAGCACCACTCAGTCTCTGTCGTTTGCTCATGTTTGCTAATTCAGTAGGGTATCTGCAAAATAAAACAACCATTAATTAATTATTAACATCATCAAAGCTCAAAGAATGCAAAGCCTAACCTAAATAATATAGGGAAAGTCTGAAAAATAGGGCTGGCAACCTTTCCGATGTGAAAATTTAACGCAACTATTTGTGGAAATAGTGGCATTGAGGTGGCATATATAGCATTTAATGATGATTTTTCATCAAAACCATGGATATTTTGTACACAAATAACGCGCGACAATGATGAGATATAATTTTTTGGAGGGTTGCATTTTAAAACATAAAAACCCAAAATTTTGCATACTGCGCCCGCCTGACAGTAATTTGCCGCCCTTCGGGAAGTGCCGCTCGGAGCGGTCGCCCCTCTCGCCCCTCCCTTGATACGCCATTGAGGCCACTTGTGGGAAGAAAGTTCACAACAGCAGCACCATCCAAGACCTTCGCATCGAAGGAACCTGGGTGCTCGGCCTGGTTATCCTGTTGTAGGCATGTGATGAGATCAGATTTCTTACCCTGCCGTAGCTTCCCTCTATCAGAAAAAGACGGGGGATATGGGTGATTCTCATGTGAGAAGAAGGTATCCATGTGGCAATCTCTGTGGCGCATTACAATATACAGCTGGAAGAAAAGACTCGCATCATCTTCAGCAATGAGATCTCTTCTGCTTGCTTGCTCTGAAACTTGCGTACTGGCGACCTGAAGAGTGGCAGAGAGTTCTTTTTAATTGGCTCAATCTCATGGATGGACTGTGTGCAGTCTACCAATTCAGCTTTGTGGTACTTGATGTATTGATCTTTCCCTAGTGCCTCTATGGTACGGACTGTGTTGACGACAGACTCATCTATCACGTTAGGTGTATCTAAAGTCAGTAGTTCTGGACCCTCTTTGGTAAATGGATTGCCCATATCAGTGATGGCTTCTACCAGGTCCAAGGTTTTCTGAGCAGACATGCTCTCTTCATGATGTTGCTGATTGTCATCATCTGTCTTAAAATTTTCGGTTTCAAATTCCTTCAGAAGTCTTGCTTGTTCCGGACCAGCTGTCATCCATTTCCTGAATGCAGATGGGTTCTCTGTTAATCCGATGGCACCACCAGACCCCTTCACAAGTTCATTGTTCTGCTCGTGGGCTTGGTCAACTGGAATTGTGGAGAACCGTTTAATGGGCTTAGATATAACCCATGACCATTTGGTTTGAATTCCTCAACAATTGTAGGCGGCAAATTTTCCATATCTCTGTTATAGTAAATCACGCACCTTGTCCAATCCATTATTCTGCATTAGTTAGTGCCTGAAAAAATATAGAAAAGCAAAATTATAATGCAATCTTCTATCTGATCCATCATGCACCAGTAGGGATTGAAATAACAAGTGAGAAACATCTTATAACCTGTATTCGTATGTTAAATATATGCAATAGTTTTTATTGTTTGCGCTTTAAAAATACCACACAATCATCTCTATTCAACGTTTCATAATAATAAATGTTTCATAAAGAGAATTACTGGAATGATTGTTTTGGTGAGAAAATTATCTTTTTGCGTCAGTCGCACAGATGATGTCAATTTTATGTGCCTCTAAATGTCTACAAATCATACATTTAAGATATTTCTCCAAATTTAATAATTGAGGAGTTATATGTTTCCAACTAGCAAAACGTGAAATTCCCAATTTTGGGCTTTGTATGAAAACAGTATGAACAATTCTTATGGTTTAATGGCTCCTATCAAAATTTTATTGTTTATGGTCTAGTGGACCCACAAAAAAATTATAGTGCTTTAGTCCAGTCGTTCCCCTTACATTCACTAAGCAACCTGACTATGGTTCTTGGTCCTTGGTTTTGCTTCCGCCCGAATTGTTTATTCTCACGAAGGTCAAGCTTGCCACTCCACCTTAGACCTACAGTTTAGCGTGGAATCCAAACCACACCCCACCAGCAGCCCAGCGTCTTAACCACTAGGCTACCCAAGGTACCCATTTATCTACCAACCAATTTTTTTTATTGTGTGGAAGGATGAACAGCTGGGTTTTGCTGCGCGCCGCTTGCCGTCACTGAGTCTTGATCCCGAGGCCGATGGATTCGTAGTCAGCGACGCTAACCACTATACCACCGAGGCGCATCATGTAATAGCATTTATATACAGAGTGGAAGGAGCAAGAACAATATATATTTTCATTAGTTTTTTTTGTGATAAAAAGTTGTGTAGAGTATAGCAATCGTAACTTTGCAAAAGTAGTTGTAGGTTATAGTATTTTCATTTTATCATGATACCTCATGGATGAGATGGGATGACTCGGTAGTTATATTACACTATGATAGTAAGGTAGCTTGGTACGGTAATATGGAGAGAATGAATAATAATAGGCTCGTGAAAATGTCTGTAACAGTGAGTGTGAGATGTAGAGGAAGAAGGAGTAAAGGATGGAAAGATGTAATTAGTAAATGTGTGAATAAACATGTTCATATAAATGTGCCAAGAAAGTTAACGAGAAACAGATAGGAATGGAAACGGTTTGTGAGGTATATAAATGAAGATGGTCTCACCTGACCTACCACTAGAGGTATACCCAGTGCTCGAATTGTAAAATTTTAACAAGGGGGATGGTATGAGTGTGGGTTAGGTAAGGGGTCCGCGGGTATCCTCCTCCTTTGAAAATTGTGAAAAAAAGTAATTATGTAAGTGCATAATGCTACATTCTGGTGACGTTTGTGGGAAAGATATGCAGCAAAATCAAAAGCTTAGTGAAACGTTTTTTTTTGTGATTTCCATATTTTTTCATGAAGGTAGATAATGACTGCTTATTTGGAGTTTTTTATTTTGAAAAATCATGATAAAATCACTTTTAATCACAATCCACCACCTGTTCCCTTACCTTATTCACAACATATTATACACTGCACTGAGTGGCAGAAAAATCGCCCCACTTGGAATATCGCGAAAAGCAAAAAAGTGGGCAAGCTTCTGTTTATAAAAGTTTTAAAATTCGAAAATTTAGTCTATGAGGACACTAAAAAATCTTTAAACATCTGCTTAATACAATTTATTATAAAAAAAATACTGTACAAAAAGTTGTAACTAAAAAAAAACAAAGATTTCGACAAAAACAAAAAAATTGGAAAAAAAAAAACTTGTGATCTAGGGTTAATAAGAAATGTTGCCTCCCCTAGCTTGAATGACTGCAGCCATTCGTCGATTCATCCCATGAATGAGATCGGCGATCACATCCTGTGGGATTCCCTCCCACTCTTCAGTTAAAGCTTGTAGCTCCTGTAGAGTGTTAGGGGCTACTAGACGAGCCCTAAGACGCCGTCCCATCGTGTCCCAGAGATGTTCTATGGGGTTCAGGTCCGGACTTCGGGAAGGCCACTCAATTCGACGAATTCCAGCTTCGTCAAGGAAATCGTTAACGACTCTTGTCGCATGGGGTCTAGCGTTATCGTGCCGTAAAAGGAAGTTTTCGCCAACGAAAGGAGCAAAAGGGACTACATGCTCCAGTAAGATCTCTTCCACGTACCTTGCGGATGTAATAACCCACCACCAACAACGACGAGCTCTGTGCGCGAGTTTGAAGTGATACCACCCCAGACCATGACTGAGCCTCCTCCAAAAGTAACCCTCTCCGTAAAAGTGCACGGGCCGAATCTTTCTCCTGTACTTCTCCACACTCTTTCCCGTCCATCGGATGTTCGAAGATTAAATCTTGATTCGTCCGTGAACGATACTCGTCCCCATTGAACCATAGTCCAATTGACATGCTCACGAGCGAAAGCAAGACGAGCATTGCGGTGGTGTGGGAACAATTCCGTGCCCATTGCTAGACGTCTAGGATGTCAGCCACTTTCCATAAGTCTCCTTCTAACGGTTCGCTCCGATACACTAACGTCTCGAGACCTTTCCAGCTCATTGCGGACGTTTGTGGCAGTCAAGGGACGATCTCGCAAAACACTCAAGACGATGAAACGATCGTCACGGGCAGATGTGCAGCGCGATCTTCCAGATCCTGGTCTTATGGCGTACTCTCCTGTCTCCACATAACGTTGGTAGACACGTCGAACCGTTGTTCTTGGAATTCCTAGCGCATCGACGACGTAACGCTGGCTCCGACCATCTTCAATTTGGGCGACGACTCTTGCGACGTTCATAGCACTCAAATCCATTATAAATGTCCAATTCTGAAACCCAAAAAGAATTAGAAGTCTATCTGTTACTAAACGCAAATGCCTACTCCCACTAGTGGAAAAAAGTGGCACTAGCAGTCTAAGAGCAATTGAATGTTAGACTGTGGAATTCTTAAAAGAAGTCGAAAATTCGTTACAGCTAGTGTATTCGCAGCTGACGTTGTTTTGTCTCGCTATTTGGTTGCTTCATAGACTATATTTTCGAATTTTAAAACTTTTATAAACAGAAGCTTGCCCACTTTTTTGCTTTGCGCGATATTCTAAGTGGGCCGATTTTTCTGCCGCTCAGTGTATGACCATGTAATATTTATTACATTTAACTCGGCTCAATATATATACATACTGTAACATACATTAGGCTAGTATCTTTTAAATAATACTAGACAGAAAACACCTGTCACTTTAACTTTACAATATTTTCCAGATGTTTTTGTAGGCATGGTCACCTGTTTTTGCTGAGCTACTAGACAGAGAAAACAAACCAGTAACTTTAACTTTACAATATTTTCCAAATGTGTTTGTAGGCATGGTCACCTTTTTTTTTTTGAGCTCCGTGCTCTAGACTTTCTATCTGTTGCCAAAAAATGTTTTTTGTCACCCAACTGCTAGTGTAAAAACGTGGTAAGAATTGTTCAAGTGGAGGTCCAACACATCTGACAGGCTTATCAATTCCATAAATGATCGAGTTCCACTGTTGATGATGTTCATCTAACTGAAGCCTCTCTCACAGTCAGCTGTTGACACCACAAGTGTGTTTATTGTTCTCATGAGAGACCTTAGTGTGTCTGGGACTTCATATGTAGTGCTACCATCAACTGACTGGACATTTCTTATGAATTCTCTCATTCCTCTCCGAACTTGGGCACTGTTTAGCTGGAAAAACTGACATAGAGTGTGAATTTTCTCCTCACCATATGTGATATCACATTCCTCAGACCAATTTGCTGGTTCCAAGACTTTCCTGTTCTCTATGAAGATTTGATACTCTTCCCTACTTCTGTTTTTGTTCAACATGGTGGGTAAGCACCCTATTCGCTTCTCCAGACTATCAGTCAATGTCTTGAAAAAAAGACCGGGACCAATTTGCTTTTCATGTCGAAAATTGGAATGCAAAGCAACCTCCTTAAAACACAGAGATTGTGATGCTTGCTGTGATTCCTTTGTTTGTGGATTGGGATTGGTAGCCATAGATGTCAGGACGTGGAGCTGTCTGGAAAGTGATGCATGTGCTTTTGCAATTGTCATTTTTCTTTCTTGAAGTTCGAGTGAAAATTGTGACAGCTCCTACAGGGCATCATACATTAATCTCAAATTGTGCACAAATGTACTGCTTGTGAGTCATTTAAGTAATCCACTAAACATGCTTCTTTCTGTGGAACTGCGACTGCGATCTGTGGATGCCTCTGTGAAGTGTTTACACAATGCAGGATACTGCGTCCAAACAGCTTTTACTGTTCTAAAGCTGGATGCCACTCACCTGGTACTCAAGACTCTGCCCACATTCAGTAACTGCAGTGATAATGCTCCACAACATGATGCCAGTTCCTGTCTGTTCTTTGCTTAGGCGTGATACAATATTTAGACTTCATCAAAGAAACGCTAAAATTGATTAATTCTTACAATCTCATACACAGTGTCTGCCACACTTAATTCCAGACGATGATTCATGCAGTGCCAAATCAGAACATTTGGAAAATCTCTGACAAGCCTGGTAGCCACCCCTGATTTATTACCAAGCCTGACAGAGGCTCCATCGCATGCAAAACAAATACGCCGCCCCTTAAGAATTTCCTGTGTGAATCCATGATGGGAGAGATTCTTTATCAATTCTTCATAAGTTTTTTCTGCATTTGTACCTGGAAGTTCCACTAAATCGAGGAAAAATGTTACAGGCTCATCAGTATCACAGAAGCTAGCTCTTAGGTAGATTATCAAAACGGACCTCTTGCTAACTGTGATGGACTCATCAATAATAACAGACAGTTTTGATTCATTTTTTATTCATTCTGGATAACATTTTCCACAAGTTTTTTCCTCGTTTCCTCTGCAATGTGTTGGGCGACTTTTACACATGTTTTGTCTGAGTATACCCCAGTGTGTGTGTGTGTGTGTGTGTGTGTGTGTGTGTGTGTGTAATTGATTCGAGTGTTTTCTGTTCCGAGTTCAAGCGTCGCACCCACCCATGGATAATGAGAAATGGTTTCTTAGGTAATGTACGTAATCGTATATATGTGAGTATGCGTGTATGTACTTTTTCTAAATGTGTATCGCCATATTTTGTGATATTTTGTTTTGTCCAAATCCCATATTCTATATTTTTTCTTTTGTCTCTCTGATGATGACATCTCTCCGTGCATTTTCATCTTTTTGTATCTGTCTAAACGCAACGGCAAGGAACAGAGTTGAAACACCCGTTAATGGAATGCACCAGATGGCTAGGTTGTTTTTTTTTAACACTATCAGCAGTTCCGTTCATTGTTGTTTCCGCCTTCCGTATAATAATAATAATAATAATAATAATAATAATAATAATAATAATAATTAATTAGTAGTAGTAGTATGGACATGCGCAGCAAGACAATTAACTTTATAATTAACTTAATAATTAACTTTATATAAAAGACGCTCACAAAATTTGAGGGGTCCCGCGTCTTAAGGTACCTAAGCGCCAAAATTAAAATTCGCCAGAAATCGCCTCCAAAGTTCAGCGATATTCTGGCAATAGTATCTCTGTTATTAATTGAGCTATAACGTTCATTTTTTGTTAAATTAGAGTTCTAAGTACGCTGATGAAGATGTTGATGAATTTTTGGAATAGATTTTCATTAGTGATGTAGCGGATGTCATTTTTTTCACATCCGCGGATGCGGATGCGGATGCGGATGTCTACATTTTCGTTATTTTTTAGGATATATTCGAGATTTGTTGTGTTTAACGTATATAATAAGTTATTATATAGAGAGAGCTGTAGCTATAATGTAATATAATTGATTAATTGTACAATAATTGCTGTACTTTTCTCTGAACATATAAAATAATATCAAGCATCTAACTAATATAGAAATCAATTAGTGAATTCGTCTGCAAATAAATTCGTTATATTTTGTTGAGTTTCAGCCACAATTAGAAACCATAATTGTGTTACCAGGATGCGGGACGTGAACCCAACTCAAATGCACCCCACCGACCTCTTTCCCCAACCTGTCCACCCTTATAGAAAGAGATCTTTAATTAGCTTGATAACTATTTATATTAAGTTTAAAGTTTTATTAGGCATATTTATAAATGAGTAATTAAAATAAAGTAAACTAAGATGTTCATCGTTTAATGTTCAAACTTAATTATAGGAAGGTTATGCTTAAGGAACATTAATTTTTCTGCCTTTTCTGCTGCCAGTCTGTTTCTCTTTTCATCATATATTAATCCAGCACTGCTAAATAATCTCTCGCTTGGTACGTTTGTTGGAGGACAGGCTAAATGTTTCCTTGCAAGTTTACTCAAGTATGGATAGATATTCTGCGTATTTTTCCACCAACTAATAGGATTGTCACATGCAGCCAGGCGTTTTTCTTGGTGATAGCTCTCGATCATTTTTACTACATCTTTTGACATCGCGTAGGTCTCGTCATCGCTGCTTGACTCAAGAAACTGAGAGAGAGATTCTGTGATAGATTTGCTTGTTGAAGGTGTTGGTTCTGTCACTGAAACTTTTATTCTTTTGGTGGGTGGCGAAGCGACAGATTCAAGAGATTGAAGCTCTTCAACTGCTTTGCCAAGTGATGATTTAACTCGTTCTAATGTACTAGGTGAAAATAACTTAGCTTTGTAACGTGGATCTAAGTAGGTTGCAAGAGAGTAACTTCATACAAGAACAGCCTCTCGTCTTGTCGCTTGCATCACTTTTGCGCACAATGAACTAGTTCTATTAATATAGTAGAATTTGATAATTTCCGCTTATTAATGACGTTTTATCTCAACGGTCCACATCCGCAGTCCAAAGTGCGGATGCGGACGCGGATGCGAGAAAATGTGCGGATGTTCCGCGGATGCGGATGCGGATGCGGATGTGACCTACATCACTAATTTTCATATTTTATATATATATTTTTTTAATTTTTTGATTTTCTTATTATGCCGAACTTTGGGTGCGATTTCTGACACAGAATGATTCCATTTATTTTTCATCACTATCACTAGCACGGTGAGACATTGCTGCACACGTTGATAATAGTAAGAAGCCGGGTGAATAGAATAATCCACGCAATATTCAGCAATATGAGCACGAACACAGGACGCCTACTAACAGCAACGCGAGTCTTAAGGTACTGGCGGGATGTTTGTGTCGTGTCCCTCTCGGCGCGTGGAGCGGGTGGCCAATCAGAAAGCAGAGCGGCGTGGCTGCCATGTTTTCAATGGCTCGCGCTCCTCCTGCTGTTCCCGCCACCCAGAGACTGAGCGTCCCACCCCCACCCCCATCACCTCCCACCAGTTGAACGGGATATTGGGGCCTTAAGACGCGCATCACATCTGGGCAACAGAGCCCAGCTGGCGATAGAGGTGAAAAAAGTAGTTCG